>VZUI01044246.1:0-28360 GCA_013401135.1 Cettia cetti
TATTTTATTTTATTTTATTTTATTTTATTTTATTTTATTTTATTTTATTTTATTTTATTTTATTTTATTTTACTTGTTTTCTTCTTTCTCTTATTAAATTGTGCTTCTGACTTGGAGTCTCTCACTGGTTTTGCTTTCAAACCAACACATTATGCAATGGAAAGGGTGTAAAACATGTTCATCTTGAATCCAATGTTGGAGTCAGATTTGGGTCTGTACCCCTAATTCCCAGAGCTCTTCAATAAAAGCACTTGCATATAATCATTCTGTGATTATGTGTTTCAGTGCTAACAATGTGAGGTCTTTTCCAGTCCCATCAGCATTTTTATGTTGTATTTTAAAATCTGAGTAATCTGATGAGGGAAAACTGCCATTATTGATCACTGAGGCTATTGCAGATGAAGGATATAAAAGAACTTCAGTGAAGAGGATGAATGAATTAGGTGCTCTGAAGGCTTTAGCTGATCTTCCCCACTTTACTTATCCACTGCTTCTGCAATTCTCTCTTTATTCCATTTTGGTAGTGGAAATTGCATGGTTCTGACTGCTGTAGAGTACCTTAACTTTTGCCCAAATCCTATAAAACCTGAAAAATATGTGTATTTTCTCTGTACTTTATAAGCCTCTCTCTAGTTACATCACTGTACTCCTAAGATTCAATTAGCACCTTTAGCACAAATATTCTTCTGCCAGGGTTCCAAGGAAAGTATCCCAGCAGTACTTTCACACCATTTTTCAAGTGTGATCCTGACCATGCAACCCTGTCTTTGCAAAACCAGTGCAGTATTATTTAATGAATAATTCTGTTCTCAGTAAAATATCTATCCTTTCATTTGCCTTTAATAATAAATTAGGTCTGGCCACAGATGAGGAGACAGTCAATTGCTAAATGCTAAATACCCAGCCCAAGGATATTGCCTGTGTAAAAATGGAGTTGACTGGGCATGTTGCTCACACAAATCCTAGTGCTGTATCTGCTCAGCTCTTTTGGCTAGCATTCACACTGCTGCAGGTTTATATACTCAGTGGCAACTTCTGTCTACATTGTTCAATTGGAGTCCAAGTGCACCCCAGCCTATTTGGGTGGCAAACTGAAAGTACTTTGCAAATGTAATCTGTTGTAAGTCTTCATGTCTTTCCAGACACAAAAAAGAAAAACCAACCAAACAAACAAACAAACAAAAAAAAAAAAAAAAAAAAAAAAAACAAAAAAAACCCCCACAACTGATTTTTATTCTCCCTTGTATCCAGTTTTGCTGCAAATAAAAAATTTAATCTAAAGGCACCCCTTCTGCAAAACTGATTTTAATCAAGAAGTGATTTGTAGCTGCATGTAAGCAGTGTCAGGAAGAAGAGGGATTCACAATGTTTATCATGTTCTACATATGGAAGCACGACATGAACATCAGCTTCTTGTGCTGATCCACAGCATGCAAAGATTGCTGCACACAGCTGTTTTTCTGTGAAATGTTTGCTCTTCAAATGTGCACCCTGGTTGTGTTTATTCTGATTCTAGGAAATCACCATTCAATCCTTTCCAGGATACTTTTGGGTGGAAGCTGAAGGGAAAACAGCTACACCATCACAAACAAAGTCTTGGCAGGCTTCCCCACTGGGTTTTATGGGTATTGGTGAAGTAATGTTGGGAGTTTTTTTATTTTCATTTTGTTTGTATTTCTTTGCTTTTCTTTTTGGCTTTGGTTTTCTTGTGAGTATTTTTTGTGGTTTTTTGGGGGGGTTTCTTAGGGTTGTTTTGTTTTGTTTTTTAATTTGAATAGACACTTTGAATGTTGAGGCAAACCTTAAAATTGCTCGTAGTCTCTCAAATGTTTTTTAGCTCTTCTGGACCCTACACCTTCATCACCAATCCATTAGGGGGATTTCTTTTAGGTCATGAAATTTCTTCCTTGTAATATATCAGAATTAAATTCCTATATAATTTTGCTTTGTACCTGGTAAAAGTTACAGTGTGAGGTACATGTCTGCATTACCATGTTCTGGTAAAATTACAATCCTTTAGAGATTTTGTGGGAATTTTCCAACTTGTTTCAATAGAGTATGATTTTGTCTTAAATTTCATCCCTTGCATTAGCAAATTAATTTTCTCAAGCACTTCTTTAATTATATTTTAAAGGTAGGGGGGAAGAGAGGAGATACATCAGGAGTATGTCTGAGAACACACAGGTTTATTTGTGATTTATAAAATGGTAAATGAAATAACACTTTTTTTTACTCATTCTCCTTAATCCTATTTCCAGGTAGTAACATGGGCCATAGAAAGAGAAGCCTTATTAATGCAGGATTACATTTACATTTCTCTAATATGCTTATATTTTATTTTTCAGTTTCATCTGTGCTTTATAGAATTCACATCAGTAAACAACTTAAGAATAAGCTTAATATTAACCTGAACTTCTTCATTATTCCACACAACATGTAAGCTTATGATTAACACTGGCTGAAGTCAATGACAGCTTAGAATATGCATAGGTTTTTTTCTGAACTGCAGCTTACCTCACAAAAACTGAATTTTGGAAAATTTTACATAAAATCTGTCTGTTGATATTTCTCAGCTTTTGTTTAGAATTCAAGCTCATCTTCTGCATTAAAGTGAAGAATTACACCTCATATCTCTTTAGTCTTTATAGTTACTCACAAGTTAGTACTCTCGGTGAATTAATTAATATGCTGGTTTTTCTCTCTGCAAAGTCATTAGTGAGGAACAGAATATAACCTGACCTTCTAAGGCAGAAAACCAGTAGTTATTTCCTCCTAAGTCACTGTTTTGAAGCTCATGACTTCCCTTTGTTTACTATCTTCCATCAGTGGTTATTTCACATGATAACATTCATATTCAAACCAATTTGAATTAATTTTGAGAAAAGAGCTTTTATAGAATGCAGTATCAAATGTTTTCATTAATTAACTGAAAATGCTTATCATATTATGCTTTTCTTTCAGCCACTAATTTTTTAATTCTATTAAAGAAGCAATCAAGTTTATCTGGCAAATCTTTATTAAATAATTTTCCTGCATAGCTCTAAAAATACCAGGATGAATGCCAAGGCTATTTTCACAAACTGTTTTTCCATCTCCAGAGTGGAATAGGTGTATGCTATGTAGTTAGTGAAGGTAGCAAAAGAATGAAATCAATCACAGATGTACAGGGTTCTGATTATAAGAAACTTTGTATTGAAACAAGAAAGCAATCAAAAATATACGGATAACCTAATGATTAGGGCTTTCTAAATTGATTCTGGAGGTGTCTGCTAAAACCTTTCCCACTGATGTCTGGTAAATGCTGATACCATGGTTCTGCACTGTGCCTGTTTCTCTGCAATGTTTGCATTTAAAATTCTTTTCTCCCTCATGAAAGTGTAATGAGAGAAAATACAGGTTTTCCCTAGCAAGCAATTACCAACAAGTGAAAATTTTCATTGAGCTATAAATGTCTAGTGCATACTGCTGTTGTGAACATTTAGACAGGTCAGTATGTGAAAACAGAGTAGAGATGGATGCATGCATAGGTAGCATCCATTTAGAGTTTCACTATTTGCAGTGCCAATAGCAATTAAACTGCAGCAACATGAGCTTGTTAGTGCCCATACAAGATGTTTGGAGATGCCTGAAAGTAATCTCACTGCCAGAATTCTACCAGCCAATGCTGGGAGGGCACAAACTAGTATAGGCAGGACCACAAAAGGTGCAATTCTATCCATGGATCTTGAGGAATCAAAAAACTTGAAAAACATAGCACACAGTTGTTGGGAAAGAACATAAATGTATTGGCACAGCACCATAACCCCCTGCAGTGACTCTGTGGTTGCAGCAGGTAAATGTACACATCAAGGAAAGCCAAAGAAAGCAGACTACAATGATCGAACTGATAACAAAAACCTCACTTATATCACAATTTTGTGAGGGTCAGAATAGGGAATTTAACCTCCTGCTTCTTGATCCTCAAGGGCAATAAAATAGAAAACAAAAAACAACCAATCAACCAACCAAAAAAAGCCAAAAACAAAAACAAAAAAAGAAACAAACCATAAGATTGAATACACAAGTTTAAAATCTTACTAGCTTATCACCTGATATCTGTTTTGAAATAAATTTAATTCCTTAGAAGAGGTGCAGTGCAGTAGAGAGAGCAAGAGGAACATTTCCAGAATTAAAAAAGAGTTTTTAAGTTTTACAGTGATGTCTTTCATAGAGTACTACTGATACTACTGAACCACAACCTCAGCATTTTGAAATTAACTAACATGTTGGGCCTAAATTGAATGGTACTCAGAGGACAGAACTATACCACAGGGCTTTACTGTTCTGTTGTTATTAATAAGTCCCTACAACAATTTTGTACAAAGCTGAGGTCATAAACAGGAAGATAAAGAAAAAGAAAGCTTTTTGCTTCTCACTGTTCTCTGTGTCTTGGCAGTGACATAATACAAGCTCAGTTAAGGTCAAAGGAGAGACTTCATTCGTATGCTGTGTTTTGGGGTAATTTTTTGCATATGGTAAGGATGCTTTTACTGAATTCAATTCTACATTTTGCACATTTATAGCTCCATATCATCACCATCACCTACTGCTAATGTTTCTCATAATTTCTGAGCAATACAGTTGCATAATCCCTCTTCTATTATTTGGCTTCCTAGCTGTCAAATGATGGTATGTGTCCATATTTTATAAGATGTCTAGTGCTCCAGTCAAGATAAGTAGGAAAGGAAACAAACCAAAGATTTCAAAAGGAAACAAAGACAACACTATTTTAAAGCATTGAGATCATTGCAAAACTTCCTTTCAAAGAGCTGTTTACCATTTGGTCTGGAAATTGGTTCAGACAGTGCAAGAAGAGTACTTATCACACTAATGAATTCCCTTTGTTATAACAACAGAAAGGAGCCTTTAATTTGATCACACTTAATTGACATATGACATAGCAAGGTACAAGTATTCATTCATCAGTAACTTAAACTTCATGAAGTCTTCAGACATAAGAAGATACAATAATCACAGTAAGATAAAAGGTGTAATAAGGTTATTGAACATAAGTGACCTCATGGACAGTGATTAGACCAAAGAGTCAACAAATGAAAGGTCTGCCTACATTTAGGCTGTCCAAATGAAACTGACAATTCTAAGAAAGGAAAAACACACTCATTTATCTACATGAAAGCTACACTAATGCTCTCTTAAATCCTGGATGAACTGCAGCTCTTCAGGACTTAACTTCTAAAACTACAGTCCAAATTTTAGGATGGTTATAAGGATCTGGGGGATTGAATCTGCTCAATATGTTAAACTTAAAAAGACATAACCTACATATTCTTTCTGGGTTTTCCTGTGTTTTTTTTTTTTTTTTTTTTTTTGGGGGGGGGAGTGTTCGGTTTTGGGGTTTGGGAGTTTTTTGTGGGTTTTTTTGTTTGTTTGTTTGTTTGTTTGTTTTTAGGGGTTTGGTATTTCTTTTTTTTTTTCCTTTTTTTCTTTTTGTTTTTGTTTGGTTTTGTTTTTGTTTGTTTTTGGGGTTTGATTCTGGGGGGTTTTTTTGGGGGGGTGGGGGGTTGGAGAGAGGGGTTTGTCTGACTTCCATATCCACCCAGACAATTACAGAAACTTGTCTTGTTTTCAAATCATGTTCGTCTTTGATGATTAAGATCCATACCCCCCTACATAGCACTGCAGATGTGAAGAGAAGTTCAAGAAAAGTTCTTGTTCAGAACACCTGAGCTAAGATGGGTCAGAGTATAAGCAGATGTTTATAAGAGATTGTTGTTTTTAATGTCTCACTGAAATATTACTAGAAAGAGACACTAGAACCATGTGCTAGATAGTTTTTCATTCTGTTATTCTTGGAGTAGAGGAACTTCCCCAATGTCAAATTCTTTTTTTTTCAAGAAAGTTTGTTTCTCCTCACTGCGTTCTCAATCGAAAAAAAAGTCACAAGACTCCCATTTTACCTGCCTCTCTAAATTTCCTTACTCCATCATGGTGTGTTTTTCACTGCTGAGACATTAATAAATTGATTACAACCAGCTTAAAGAGAGACTCCAGGGATCATCATCTATTCCCAGGCCTTTCAATTCTCATAAGAAAAAAGAGACTATTATTAGAGTTTTCCAGTCAGCTGGAATTTCTTGTATATCAGTGTTTCCCAGACTTACAGATAAAAACCTTTTTATGTACTTGTCTATTGCCTGGGGATCTTTTACATAGAACCATGGAATGTGGAAAAACTAGCTTACTTCAGTCTTTGGCATGTGTTTAGATCTCCCAAGCTGAGGAGCAAAATAAGGCAGCAAGATTTGGCTGATGGCACATAAATAAACGAAATTGCTGCCAACAAGTGTAAGCATAAGTCATATTTCATAATTTTTATTGTGGTTTATATTTTAGTTTTGTCATAATAATTTCATTTTCTTTTTAACAATTTAATTAACATCAGGAATGACTTTTGCAGCCATTTATTATTCTAATGGAGATAGAGAACTGCAGTTTAACAAAAACATATTTCATATATCATGCCACTTACAGAATGGCAAAAACCTCTTTAATTCCAAATATTGAGTCCAGCTGGCAAATTGTTCTGACAAAAGAAGGAATTAGGATTTTTTTCTATCATTTCTTTTTATTCTTAATGTAGTAGCACCATTTGTTTAAGAATGTAGTATAGAGTATCTTCTGGGATGTTGCATTTAGTCTGACTAGTCTATAAATCTTTACTTTTCTCATTTTTATGAGTCTACAATCATCCTAAAGTCAAATAAGATTCAGGCTAAAAATAGTAGTCCTGGAAATTCAAGGCAAAAATTAGCTAAATAATACCACCCCAGTACCCATCCTGCTGCTCCTGCTTGCTCGAGATGAAGGAGGTAGAGGAGTTGGGGATGGAATGCAGTTGAGTGTGGGAAAAGAGATGAGACAAAGGTCACAGACAACATCTATAACTTCTTTATTTTAGTTGTCAATAAATTAAATTACCTTTCCTCAAATCTGTTTTGTCTCTGATGATTATGGGAGGCAGCTCCACCATCTTTAACTCAACACAGGAGATTTTCCATCCTCTTTTCTCACCTGTGCTGTTGTAGGGAGGAATGAGAGCAGCTGGGTCAGTACTTGGTAGCTAGCCAAGGTCAACCCATCACAAAATAGCACATGCTCTTCACAGTAAGTATGTATTAACTGATATGGGTTCCCTTATCCACTGGGAATTAGGTGTCAGTTCCTCATTAACTTTTCTGCACCCATATTTTCATGGAAAACGTTAGAATACTGCAGCATTAAAATTTCACTTAGGGTAAAAAAGATAAAGCCCTCATCAGATAATATTTTTTGAAATCTGAGTATGCAGTTTCATGAATGAATAAGCCATTTGTATTATGGAATTTTTTCAACTATTTTAAATCAAAAGTATCCCAGAGAACTATGTAATCTTGCAAATAATTTAAATTTCTAAAGTAGACTGGCAATATTCTATTGACTCCCTGAAATTTAAGAGGTATTCATATATGCTATCTTTCTTCAACCCCTTCTAATCTGGTTCACCTGTAGTGAAAGAAAAGAGAGTGATTTGTCGTTGAATTTTACATTATACTACATTATGTTCTGAAGAAACCTTTCTCTAGGGATGACACAGAAATTCAGCAGCTGGTGTTAACCTTGTGTATATCATTCTTGCTAGATATCTGAAAAAAAAAATCTTATTGAGAGGGGGAAAAACCAAGGAATTTTCAAAGAGTCAGTTGCATCAAAACATTAATTATGTGACTTATGTAACCATTTACAGACAAAAAGTTTTAAGCCTAATAAGCTGCTAAATTCTGTCACATCAGGTTTAAGAAGGAAAAAAAAAAAAAGATAACAAACAGACCCCTAAAGTCAGTAGACTGCAAACAATTTGCAACTTTTCTTGTACTATTTCATGAGCTTTCTGATTATCAAAGCATCTTTTAAGCCAGATAAGGATTCGAATTTTTAGCTTTGAAAATCAACAAGAAGAGAATGAAACAATCTAGGAAAGAAATTACCACATACTTCCAATCTTAAATATCAAAAACTATCATTCATCTTCATGAAGATAGAAATAGTTTCAGTTCCTTTGCTTTTCCTACATTTCCCACTTTAATTCCATCTGGAGAGTACATAAGCTTTTGATAGAATTTAGAGTTTCTAGAGACCAGTCTTGTGTACACAGACACACACTATTGATTTGGATTACCAGTCATTAAAAAAAAAAAAAAAGCATCAAAACCAACACAGCCTAGCAATGAGTTATCTGCTACTATAACATGAGTTTCTTTCATCTAGTATTTTGGTAATGGGAATTGATCTGACAACTCTAACACCTATTAATACTCCTCAAGCCTAAACTTTTCATAGAATTACATGTGTCTCTCTGTGTTCCTCCCACTGAAATTTGCACAACTGTCTACCAGAAAGGAATGATTACCCAGGGATTTGATTACGACCACAGGGCACAACTCAATGATGACTTTGACTTACCTAACTCATAACAGTCTAACAGAGGGACAGAGGATAGAAGTCTATCACCAATTCAGAGGTCTTGTGCTTCCACAGGCCAATAGCACCACATGAAACTCTCACCTCAGGTCATTTTTACAAGCAACAAAGTATATATTACCTTAAAACTGAACTATTTTCATATTTAGTAACATCTCTAGAAATCAAGATTAGTTACTACTGAAAATTATCTAGATGAGATTTATACTAAGTTTTCTGTGTTCCCTCTAACAATGTTGATTAGTTGATGTTCTACATCAACTAATCTCTTACCAGTGCAAGTCTCTTTTACAGGGAACTGAGAAACCTTGGTGTTGTGGTTTTAGTGGAAGTCAACTGATTTTCCAGGTGGATCTGAACACAATGCAGAGGTAGGAGTTCCTTGACTCCTGACTCCCCAGAGTTGGACCATTAAAAAACCCAAGAAAAACAAAAGCCAAGAAACCCAAATATACAAAAAAACCACCCACTCCAAAGACACAAACTAAAACAAAAAACCCAAAACAAGAAAAACACCCTCCCAAAACAAACAAAGAAACAAGAAGATAAAAAACCAAAAATAAACTCCAACCAAGAGTAACATGGTGACTTAGCAGCGAAAGTCATAGAGTGAAAGGAGATTAAGAGTGTCATAAGTCAGTGATGAAGACACGCCATGTTTGAAGTGATGAAGGTCACGGTTTTTCCAAAAAATATTTAGTGAAAATATGCTTGTAGTTCTCATTTGTTTCCTTTCACTTTACGTTCCAGGAATTCCACATTTATTTGCTGGAATGGTTTACTGAAGACTTGACTGCAGATATAATTTTTGATTTGGAAAAGAGAAACTACTGTTTAGTCTATTCAAAACAGATAAAACATAAACAGTAGACATGAACTGGTGGAGGAAAAGAAAAGAATGTGAGACACAATCACCTTTGAAGGGTCAATGAGGAATATGTTCTGGAAGTCTTCATCCTCAAAGTAAAAATACAACCAAAATTCTTTATACATATGTGAACATTAAAACAGTATTTGAATACCTTCTGCCATAAGTATTGTAAATTACAGTAGGCTGAGATATACTCATATAAAATAGTTATAGGAAATGTATAATGGAAAAGAATTTGTGGCTTTTGTGACATAATTAAAGAAGAAGATGCTCTTTTACCCAGTAGATACTGTTGCATGGTTTTGGTTGGTGTTTTATTTATTTAAAAATCTCCTTGACATAGTTTGTAGCATTTTTTAATTTGCCATTATCTAGGCTCTTCTTTTTCTGGAGATGTAATTTTACTCCCTTAAATAAGACAAAGCAAAGAAATAAAGCACCATTACATATTTCTGTGTATATGATAGATGGTAATGGGTCATAAAAATAATGTTCCATGGTTTTCTCCCTAAGTACATTTAAAATACATTTTTCAGAGATTTTCACACATTAACGTTGGTTTTGACCACCTAAACTAGAACAGAGTAAAAGCAGTTTCTTTTGGCAGATGAGTTCCAACACCTTATGAAACAGTGAATGTAGATGGAACTTCTTAGTCTTGTAATTCCCTGTTAACAGATTTCTTCTTTGCATTAATCTCTTTCCTTTTAAAACAAAAATGTACTTAGTTTCCATATCTAGATTTTAGTCTTGTAAATATTTACAGTTGCATGACCCTAGAGAAATCAAAGGAACTAACTGTGTCATTAAGTTGTGTGTAGAAGTATGTGGAATACAGAAGGCAGACTCACCCCTTTAATTAGCATATCAAATACTTTAATCACTGTTTGATTCATTTTTCAAATACTGTTGAATTGAATAAGTTACCCACATTGTAAGCCAAGTGACTTGTAAGCCAATGAATTATAACAACACAGAGCACAGATATATGAGGGATATAACCTACGTTCTGATGAGGTAGACTAAATTAGTATTTAATAACATTTTTACACCCTTAATTAATCATAGTGGAAAATGGGACAGTTACCTACTAAATTACCTAGACATTTTATCAAATCATGTAACTGGTTAATTAGACTTCTAAATCCAGTCATGTATACCTTTTATTAATTGTTGTTTATTATTAAGTGTGGATTAGCTCCTACTGCACACTTTCATCTACATATTAGGAGCTGGTTTATGGTCATTATTTATTCTGCTTCTGAGTTGCGTTATTCTGCTTATTAGTATTTTTAAAACATCTCCTGTCACTGGACTGGAAAAATTTAACAGCATTTATAATATTTTTTGTTTCAGCTGTGCTTCAAGACCTTCAGTCTTTCCCTTCCTGATGCAAGCATGTTATTTCTCAATGTATTAACCATCTCATGGTGATGTCAGTGATCTTACTTTCCTAACTGCTTCTTTTTTTTAGGATTTGACATGACATTGGAACAGAAAAAAGAGAAAAGTTTATTAACAGAAATTCATGAGATTTTAATTGCAGCAATTTCCTTGTCATTTTATCCTGAAAAAAAGCTATAGTGGTTCCTAATTAAATACCCCCCAAAGTAAATCTTCATTAATGTGAAACTCTCAATCTTTTGCACTGTTTATTTAAAACCTCTTTGACAGTTTACTTTTTCATTTTTTCTTTAATATCGAGTATGATTTATATGCAATTTAAAGCTAGATTAGCCCTTTTAATGGGAATAAAATATAAGGAATAACTGGAGCTTTCCCAAGTGGAGATTAGCTAATCTTTCGAGAATCATTTAAAGGGAAAAATATCCATTGCTTAATGTATTACTGTACACCAATCGATATCTAAACACCATGGAGACAGACTCATTAGAATTACTAAAATCAGATACGTATACCCATTCCAATGTTTTATATTGACCTTTTGGAAGTCTAATGAGGTGGAATGAGAATGAAGAAAAAAAAATCAGTTAAGACAGTATAGTAGCAACATAGAAAACAAATGAGGAAAAGAGCAGAAACAGTAAGAAAGAGACTGATACCATGAGCTTCAGTGGTTATTTTTAATGACAGCGAAAATGGAGAAATTACAGGGGAGGTCTTAAGAAACTGAGATAAATTGCAGAGGAGAGAAAGGGAAAGGAGAAAAGAAGGCAAATGGTAGTTAGGAGGTCAAGTACCAAAGAAACTATTGTGCTTCCATAATAAAGGAACAGCAGAGAGTTCAGCAGCTAAAATAAAGGCAACAACCAGATGATGATTCTATTTTTGAGATTTAAAAAGTTCACTTTTCAGATTTTTACAGAAACTGAACACAGTTGGATCTTCCACAAAGGCATATTTTGAATATATTTCCTTCTGGAATACAATGTTTAGAAAATATTCACAGAAAGGTTTGAAAAATACAGCATTCTTTTTTTCTAGAAATCTGATTTCTTTCCTCATTTTTTATAAAACTACATTTTTACAATGAAAGACTTTCAGTTCTTTTCCCCAATAAGTCTATAAATGATTTTTTTCACTAATAATGGTAGAACTCATTAAAATCTAATAGGAACAGAAATAATCAGGGGAATAAAAAGTTGTATACACACTCCATAGAATGTGCATATAGGCTGTAGTGGAAAGATATGTATATTAGTCTTGAACTTGGTAACGAATCTCCAAAGATGGTTCAATAAAGAGTTCTCATAGGGATCAGCTCCAATTCCACAAAAGTCCTTCATGGGCTATTGAAGAAAGAGAGGAGGAGGGCAGCTGGTTTAGTAACTATGGCAAACAGTTACTCAAACGTTGCAAGCGTGGTCCTTAAAAATTTTGCTTAAAAAGTCAGTATTGACATCTCCTTGGAAAATCTGCATTATCCATTCAGTTTAAGTTTAGAACAGTGTTTTGAGGGATTCCCAAAGTCAGATGTTGGTTGCTTCTCTAACTGGCTGAATAAGGATTCTTCTCTGAGGCTAGTTGAGCTACAGAATTCTCTGAGACCTTCAGTGGAAATTTTGGATGGCTGGTCTGTTCACTCACTTACTAAATTTTCTTATTAGTTCTTCATTAGTTCCAAGTTCAGGTTAACTGTACAAGGAGGAAAGGTCCAGCATAAACAAGATCAATTTTTTCATTGCGGTATTTTTCTGTGCTGTCTCTAATTTCACTGTCTCAGTGAAATCAATTGAAAATGATCTTCTTAACCTTTCATATGTGACAGGTTTTACTCTCACTTATAGTTCACCTTCCAAACCAGGCATTTCCACACAGCTACACAACGGTGTGGATGGTATTTTAAACAGCTTGAGGCAACGTTAAACTGTTGGTGTTTGTCATGTATTGGTTTGCGTGACTGGCAGATGTGCTTGCTCTCAGCTTCCAAAGCTCCTGAAATGGGTCTCTGGTCCAGTTTACACTGATGAAAAGTAGAAGTCTGCAGAAGTCAGTGGGAGTATGCATGTGTAAAACTTTTTCAGGAACTATATCCTCAGTTTGATGAATCCCTGTAGTCTGAGCCAGCAGGCATACTTTTTCTGCAGTACTGCTTGTAGGCCTAACCAAAAAAACCCAAAAAAATCACAGAGAAGGTTGCTGTTTAAAAAGAACTTTCTGGTGCAACTCAACCATTCAACAAGAATCCATTAATTTACTTCAATACTTCCTAAGGAAATAAGATAAATCACGTTTGGTTCTTTCTTCATAGCTTAAACCAGACATAATTTTCTAACTAAACAGAAGTGTTTTGCCATTCTGAAAAGTGTCTTGGAAAACAAAAATGGACTTTAAGATATTTCAGAGCACTGAAGCCAGGATCTATAGATGTGACACCCCAGATCCCTCATACATTCTAGTGATGCCTCAGCTAAGACACCTGGAGACACAGGCTTTGAACAGCCTACCTTATAAGGCCACCTGGACTCTTTTCCATGAAATCAGAAAATGAGAAACCATTCTTAATAGGTTCCTGGATTCCCACCAGGGTCCCATAATCTTCCCCAGGCATTCTGTTACAATTTTAAGTTTTTAGGTCTACAATAATCTAAATAGCATTTAGATTACTATCATTTACCTCTTTCAATTCAGAATTGACTTTTCATGGTACAATTTGAGATATTAAACTTAATGTTATTTGGCTCAAAATAAAATGTCAATTCTGCATATCAACCATTTATAAGGAACAGAATCTCCACAATGTGAAATCATGACTAATTAAAAATGAATGAATTATAAAGGTATGATATCTTGATCAAATATAATTTTTTACTTTGTTTACCTTTGAATATGAATTTGACATAAAGTGACTATACATAATTTTTATTTTAAGTGGTATATTTCTCAGGGTTGTTTTTTTTTTCTTTGCTATCCTCATTCTAAAAGAAATGAGAGCTACTTTTTTTTTTTTTTTTTTTTTTTTTTTTTTTTTTTTTTTTTTTTTACTTTTGTCTTATTCTGCATAGGCCAAATTGATCGCATTTGCAGCCAAGTATCTATATCATTTTTCCATTTATTTCCTATTAACTTCTTAGAATTTGAATTAAGTAACCAAAAGGAATTTAGAAATGTGTGTCTGTATATTTTGGTTTTTTTCTTCTTGTTGTTTGAGCATATCAATTCCATGGTGCAGATGTCTAATAGCTTTATAATTTAAAGTTTTAAGTTGTTACCCTGAACACTGGTTGAACTTCTCTCCGAATTAGTATGGGGACTGATAACAATAAGAGATAAAGCCTTTACTTGCCACCCGAACAAAAGGATAAGATACTTACCATGAGCACAAGAATTCTTATCTTGCTGCTTCACTGAATTGGCATGAAAAAATTCTACCTCTAAAAGCTGAGCTCCAATTCAAGAAACAATGTAAATACCTACCTAATTTTCAGTTTGTATATAGTTCCACTGAGGTCCTAAAATGATCCACTGATTATTTTACAGATTAATTTATCCTGACAAGATCTGATTTTGAATTCAATGTGAAAAATAGGACTTTACAATGAGATGAGAAGTGGAATGCAAATTATACATGGAAGATCTGAGCACAAAATTGAACTCTCAAAGTGCAATTTATTCACCAAAGTCCCGTACTTATTATCAACACAGGAAATACATTTCATTGAAATAAACTTTGGCTTTAGGTTTTTAGGAGTGAAAATTGATTCATTTTTAGTACTGTACCACTCCTTTCTCTGTGACTACTGAATCTGCAAAAGTTGCCATGGAGATTAGCAAGAAATTAGAATGTGAAATCTGTATAAGCATCAGGCATAAAATGTATAGTTTCAGAATTCATTAACTTTTAACAGTTCTTTCCTTTACCACAGTCTTCATCAAAGAATGTTGTCTTATCCAAAAGAAAATTCCTAGTAAAACAGAAAAAAAGTATTTTGTATTTCTTCATAAAAGTAGTAGAAGTGTGTCACTTTTATAGATATTTTAAGAAAATCCTGGAGAAATGTTAAACAAGGGCAACCAAAAAAATTTGAGAGTATATTGTGAAGGATAAATACACAAAGTTTACTGTAAAAAAAGATGGAAGGGTGGTTTGTCTCCATGTTTACATTATCAAATCTAAATAGCTGGGATTTTTCAATTTTTCAGGCAACGTTATAACAATACACAAAGATGGACATTAAATGCTGTGAAAAAAATACAGGCAAAGTGATTATGTAAAACTTTTGGTTTTTGACAGTGGGTCATGATTAATATCTTCCTGTGATCATCTGCAGATATTAGGATAGATGTATTTTCCTGCATTTATTTTAAATTTCCGTAAAATTTCATGAGATGACTACAGAAGAGGGAACAAAAAAAATCATATAATCTCCTCACTTCAATGCTTGATGCTGAATCTTTCTCAAAGTCAGATTGATTAACTGATGAGAATCAGAAAAGAAACCCTACCTCTCCCCAAATCCCTGGCTTTATTGGTCAAAACCACCAAACAAACCAGCCAAAATCCTTTTTTTTTTTTCTTCCTCTGCAGCATGGATTGTCTGCTAGGATTATCTGGGAATATTTCACATAATCACAGATTGCAATTATAAGTATCTGAGAAATAGGTGTCATCTAAATTACATCCAATGTTTCTGACACACATTGTTGCATAGTATTTTGCCCAAGAATACAACATTACAGTTTCATTAAATTTGTTCCATTGAATAAAATTGAATAAAAATACTCATTCTGCAAAGATGCAAAATGAGAAAAAGGTTGCTTATTGTACTTCTGCTTGTATTTGGTCTCATTAAGCTGCTTCTTTTTCCCATTTGAAAATTTACAGTTGCAGTTTATATTCTAATGAAAAGACCAGTCTCCAGAAATCAAAAGTCTCTTGGTGTTTTGAAATTCATAAATGGGTAAAGTGAAAAACAGGTTTATGTCAGAACTCTGGTCTGCTCAGGCACCATCACTGCCATAAAACTAAGACCAGCTGACTTTAAATACACCAGAAGGCCTACTTCAGCTCACATTCGGACAGTATTCTGCCTTGAAAAATATTTGCAAGGATTTGAATGTTTATTTTTGTTTCATTTTTGCCTCTTGGAGGGGTGAGGTAGTTGGGAATGAAGAAGTTGATTTAAAGAAAAAGGAGTGTGGGAAGGGAGGTATTGTTTTAATTTGTATTTATTCCTCGTTATCCAAATCTATTTTGATTGGCAGGGAATTGCAATATTATTTCCTCAAATCATGTCCATTTACCTGTGATGGTTATTGGTAAGTGCTCTCTCCATCTTTACCTTGATCCATGATTCTTTTAATCTTATTTTTATTCCCTATTCTGTTGAGGAAGGGACTGGAAAGCAGCTGGATGAGTATCTGAGAGCTGACCAAGTTCAAGCCAATGCATACCACTGTGGTGATGTTATAGGTAAAATTTGTTTTCTTTTGTATTTTTTTTTCCTTTAAAAATGTCCCAAATAACATAATGAGATAGACAGAAACTGAATTTTGTGGAAGATCTCAGAGCCTAGGGAGGAAATTATGTAGAGTTGTGAAGTGATATTTAATGGCTTCTTTACTTACAGGCCATACATTTCTATCAAGCTGCTAAGCAACAACCAGTGGTCTGATATTACGTTAAGGGTCTTTGCTTGGAGGAAGAAACAACACAAACTCACCAAACATCCTCAACAAACTGTACTGAGTTTATTTTGACCACCAGTTTTATAGGGGGTTTGAATTGGATAGCCTATTGGTCGGAATCTCTGCATTGCTGGATCTCTGGCCAGTGATGTCCCTGTAATTAGGGTTGAACAGGGCTGGCTGAGTTCTCTGTTTGAGTTTAAATCTATCCTATAATTTTTCACCCAGGGACTTGTTCTACTTCTTTTCTAGAATGAACCAGGCTAGCTGAATTTGGTTTATGTTATGGCCAGATTTATCTTGTCCAGCTACAGACCAGCTGTACTTCAGCAGTCTGAAACCAAATGTCCAAGGCCATATTATGCTTTAGTCAAAATTTCTTGAGGGGTTTGTTATCTTTGCAATAGTTTCTTATAAATTTGTAGAGAAACAATTGTAATTAAAACATGGAAGAAGGATTAAAGGAACATGAATAAGGTTCTGATAAAACATTTTTGCAAAACAGGCTACAGAGAGATAAGCTGTTTCTAGGACAAAGGTTTCTGAAAAAAACCCCCCAACTTTCTGATTTGTTATAGAAACAAAGTAAATGTTTTAATGTTAAAATATTTATTTCTCTTGCTTAAAGAAAGAGAAAAACATTTCTATCAACTGTCTCTCTTCTTTTTGTTTGTTAGTTTTTTGTTTCTTCTGCTGCCATGGCAGTTGTACCTGAAGAGAAGTAGGGTGAAGAGCCATGTTTTCTGGCTTACAGAAGACAGAAGGTAAACAGGAAAGAGTCACAGAAGAATGAAGTTGGTACAATCACGACAGAGTGGAACAGGTTTTATTTGCTTTACTATTAATTTTTTGTCAGGAGAATTATTTTTTTTTTTTTTGAGTAATGCAACACGAAGCAGAAAGGAAATGCAGAAAAAAACTTTTTGGTAAGCACAAATAGCTAATTGTGCATTTTATTTAGTTAATACCTAGTTTCTCTCATGAACCAATGCTCTGATAGTTTTTTATTATTATTCACATAGTTATATTTACCGAGTTTATGTCTGTTGATTTATTAAACTCATGTCTTCTTTTTTTTTCCTCTTGGGGAAAAAAAAAAAAAAAAGTGCTGAAATTATCTTAGATGCCTTTTTTAACCTGAATGAATCTATGATTCTATTAAATTTCCATCACACATGAAATTTCAGGACCATGGATAGATGTCACACACTGGTACTGTATGCAGTGCTCTACAATACCCTACTCCCACTAAAGGATTATCGTGCTTTTGCAGGCATTACAGTTGAATCAAAAAGTAAGTGAACTGCCCAAAGGAAGACCAACAGCCAAGACTTAGCCATGTGCCTGACTGTAAATAATGCCTTTGAGTTATTGGACCCTCTGGTCAAAAGTCTCTCTCTTCAAAACCTTTTACCAAAACAAGAATTTAGTCTTAAACAAGTTCATGAGACAAATTTTCTTGAGTCTCAAAATCAAAATGACACTGAGAACTTTTTGCCTTTGTCTGGCATCTTGGTGATTCACATATTTATCTGAGAAGGAGCTAATCTTTCATCTAACTAATATGTCAGTCTAGCAAGTAGAACAGAGATATTCTGATTTCAGAGTACCTTGTAAATCTACCAGTTCAAACAATCTCTTCAGAATAAGAAAATGTAGTTTTAAAATCATATGAGATTGGGGGTATCGTTTCACATATACTTAGTTGGCATTGGCACCTAAAGTAGAAATCTACACTTTTGATTGCTTGTATTCATACCTGTACTACATAGGCACAACCACCAAAAAAGACAACCAAAACATTTCTTTGCCATCCTTCACCTTCTCACTCTCCACAAAGAAAACCCCTACCAGATCTGTTGTTGGGATTTTTTTGTTTTGGGTTTGGTGAGCTGTAGTAGTAGTAGTAGTAGAGTTTGTAACTAAAAGTAATTGAATTTCATGTCATAAAGCCTTTCCCTTAAAAAATGGAAATGTTACTTCAATACATATATTAGCAGCTTATCTATGTGTATGTTTGTATACATGTACAGGACTGTGGTTGTACACTTGAGAGCACAATCATACACAAACACACACACATATATATTTGTGTGTATATATATATACACACATATATTTGAATTTTTTTCTTAGTTGAACTTATTTCTTACTTTTTTTTTTTAATAAGTGTGCTTTTTCTGTTTATTTTTTTCTCTCTGAGAGCCTAATCAATGAATGAAAGGTGAAATAACTTCACACTCCTTTCAAACGTGTCACTGAGTCATCTCTACACAGGAATCTAAGTAATTAGAATTATAAAGAATTATAAAAAGCAATCTAAACTTCCTTAGCTGTAATTCCTACAGGATACAACAGCTTCACATCTTTTAAAAAAAAAAAAAAAGTAGTACATTTTTAAAGATAACAGGAAGCAAAAAAGAAACTTGAAGAGCAGAACATATCAGAAAAGCTGGCTGAGTATGTTTATTTTTAGGCATCTTAGGTACTTTCTATTTGTAATGAGAGGTTTGGAACTTTCAAACATTCTACTTGGATGGGGGAAAAAAAAGGAGTTCTATTAAACCAGCTACAAAAAGACAAATCTCTCTGCTTTCTGAATGTTTTACCTGGGTATTTTTGTGGTCAACTATGTAAAGCCTAGACACTCTGCTTTTAAAAATATTTTGAAGTTACAAATGAACATATTTCTGAGTGTATTTTCAAAATCATTAGCAATTGAGTTCTTCAAGCCTTTAGTGAGATATCCAAACTTAAAAGTGTCATTCATTTTCCTGATTGTTACCATCGTGACAATTCTATAATATATTTCTTAAATGTATCTTCTATTTTAATTTTTGTTTATGATAATTCTGATTTTTTTTCTCTATTGGTATCAAATTGAGAACACTGAAAACACTAATCTCATTCTAACAAGGGGATGGATTGACAATAGCACCCTCAAAGCGGATGAAATACATCCCATCCTCTCAGCAGGCAGATAAAGGCTCAAATAGCAGTCAGGAAAAACAGAAGAATAGTAAAAAACCAACCAAACAAGCAAACAAAAGAAAAAAAAAAAAAAAAAAAAAAAGAAAAGGAAAAAAAAAAAAAGAGGAAAAGAGACGAGAAAAAATAATCTTCAAGAGAAAAAATAATCTTCAATCTACTATTTTCTCAGGTAAATCTAGATTTCTGGACCTCTATCAGTGTTAGACAAAATAATAATGGTGCTCTCTATAAGAAGCAAAAATAATTTTCTAAATATTCTTTCAGAAATTACCTCAAACTATGGTGAACTGTGCTTTGAATTTCAATAAACTAAGTCCTCATTTACATAGGTATATCTCAGTGAATGATTCATGAGAATAGGCTTTGGTGGGAGTGTTAAAGAGAGAACTTTGCAAAACAGGTCCATTTTTTTGGTGACAGACAAACCTGTTTAAATTAAAACCTGTGCTGTTTGCATCCATCTGGATACTCTGATTTATGAGCCAATTTTTCTAATTCTATAAGCAATTTGGCACAAATGTTTTAAGTAACTAACTACTCTAAAACACTATTAGCTGACTATGAAAGAAGAAACCTGCACTTAAAAGTTCTCTAGTTTTCATCAGTTGTAAGAGTTAATTGATAATTTGAAGATATAATATGATTGATATAATAGCTGTTCATTTTTTCTCACCATAATATACTTAACATGAGTTAATTTTATGGCTATGATATTCTTCAATGGCTGATTGAATATGAGCCTGAGAACCAAACCTGAAACCTGCTCCTGAGGTCTGTACAAGGTCCAGAAAGTTCTGAAAGCCTTATTCTCTTACGTTTATATAAGAGTTTGTACATATAGTTAGGCTAATATGTCATAAAAGTGAAAGAAGAACTGGCATATCTGGGTGTCTAACTATAGAATCTGAAGTAATCTATAGCTAATGCATTTTCTGAAAATCATCAGATAGGTTTCTAAAGCACTTAGAGTGTTATTCACTGTTAAGCATTTGTGATTTGTAATAGAATAGTCTTTCAAAGCAACTATAGCTATCATACTGCATGGGTAATCAAATAGTTCCTACTCAACTTTCTCCTTCTGAATTTCATATAAATTTTTAATTAATGCCTTACATTACTCAAGCTTTTATGCAATTAGATGATAAATTATTCAATTTTTGATGTTATGTTTTAGACAGCTGTTAAATCAAAGAAGTTAATGATTGAACACATTTTAATAGATTTGCCACTGCAGCTTTTAGTCCCTTTAAAAATAATTTTTGAATGAATTTTGGTGCTTATAAAAGTGAAAGGCGAAGGACCATTTTTTCAAAAGGTTCTTTACTGAGTCTCCAACAAATTGCAGAGTTATGAAGACACTGTGAATTATAGGCTATAAACAAAAACACAGATGAAAAGGAATTAAATGGTATTAAGCATGACCCACCCCAGCCTAAAAGTCTTCGGAAATCACAAAGTGTAAGAACTTCTTAACCACACTTGAAAAACAGCATTTCTTCTGTTTCTAAAAGATAAACAAACAAACAAAAAAAATCTGCTAAAATTATTCACCATTAAAGTGTAAAGCAAATCCTTACCCACTGATTTCCTGTGAATATTATGTAATCCAAGGACTGTTGAAACTCAATATCAGTCAATATTTTCTCTGCAGAACTTCTCTTTGGACAGCGGGATGACAGTGACAAAATTGGCTAATGTCCTGGTTCTGGCCAGAACCAAGTTAATTTTTGCAGTAGCCAGGAGTGGGCATGGCTAAAACACAGAGATTATTATCTACCACCTAACATCATTCTCCAGGGACTAGGGAAAAGCTCCCTTTGGAGTTGAGTCGAATGGCACTGTAGGGGGACTGGTTGGGTATTGTTGGGGTAAATGATGCCTTAAGTTTTAGCTTTTATATTTTCAGATTCTGTGCTGCCTAGGAACATAATTCTGAGCCTCATATTAAGTGCTCATAAGCTCTCTTCAGAGAGGAGGTAGGCAAAACAAATCCTTTTCCTGCTGAGGACCAAGGACAACTTTCAGGCCCAAAAGCATAAACAATGGTGGACTGAAGGGAGGAACCAGAAGGATGGGACCTCACAACCTGAAGCTGTAACTGGACAATTGAACCCCAATATGCAAACGGACCAAAACTTATAAAAATGTAACATCTTGGGATATGGCAGCCATGTTTTTGTGATCACTCTTGGTCCACCCTGGGTGCAGCCTTGGTCAGCCTCCTGTCTTGCTCAAGGTAGATCCTGGACGCCTTTCAATAAATACCGATTTTATTCTCTAACTCTGTCTAGTCTCTGTTTCAGGTCAGCCTTTCAAGGTATCGCCATGTGAATTGTTTGCCTCTTTCCTCTACCTTCTGTCATTAGTATTGTTGCTGTTACTGTTGTCTTCTTTCATTGCTGTTTCAAACAAATTTTTCTTATTAAAACTTGTCTTATCTTTACCTTTCATGCCTCCAATTCTGCTCTCCAAACCACCACAGGGGGATGGTGAGACTGAGCAAGAAGCACATGGTTTAGAGGATTTCAGAGGGAACACTAAATTGGGGAATGCCATGACAAATAGGATGAAAGAGAACTATTTCATAGAATCAGAATGGTTTGGGTTGGAAATAATCTTAAATACCATCTAGATCCAATGCTCCTGCCCTGGGCAGGGAACCTTCCACTAGACCAGGCTGCTCAAATTCCTGTCCAACCTGGCCTTGAACACTTGCAAAGATGAAGTATTCACCCCTTTTCTGGGCAGCCCGTTCCCACGCTTCACCACCTTACAGTAAAGAATATTTTCCTATTACCTTATCTCAACCTAGTCTCTTCTAGTTTAAAGCCATTCCCCCTTGTCCGATCACTGCCTGCACTTGTAAATAGTCCCTCTCCATCTCTCTTGTGGGCCTCCTACAGGTGTCAAAAAGAACAATAAGGTCACCCCAGCGCCTTGTCTACTCCTGGCTGAACAAACACAACTCTCAGCCAGATATATATACCTGGTATATATCTTAGGTACTATATATGTTTTTATATATATATATATATATATATATATATATATATATCATACCTGAATAGTTTCTTACTTGCATTCTAGGGTAGCTTGCCTTTCATGTCTACCAGTGAAGGGCATTCTGATGAAGCTGGCAAATATGGAATGAAAATAATGTTATATCTGATTTCTCATCTTATTCCGTAAGACTAGGCTGTCCAGAAAATAAAGTAGGGAAAAAAAAAAAAAAAAAAAAGACAAATGTAAGATGAAGAACATAATTTCATAAACTGATATTTTTTAGTAGTTCTATCAGCATGCACTTTGGTTTCCAACTAATGATATTGCTATAAAGTTGACCAGGCTGAGGAAAAAGATGCTATCAGAATTCTACAAAAATTACAATTCCCTCACAGTCTGGGAATCCTTGTTTGTAGAGCTCCTTAGGCACTATTTTGATACATGATTTCCTTATTTTTGAGGATAATTAAAAGCAAATAACCTTATTTCAACTCTGTTAATTTCTATTCATCTTTTAATGCTTTTATATATATACACACACATGCACACACAGGTAATATATTGCTTTCTACAGAACCATTTTATCAAAGATCGTCTATGACTTTACAGATATTGATGAAGTTTCAAGGTATCCCTTCTAATAAATGTTTTACTAAAAGGAAAATATGTTTTTTTTCATTTTCCCCAGACATTTAACTGTAACCCTTACTATTTAATTTTGAATAGTTTTCTGACTGAAGAACTTTTATAAAATAATTTTCATACTCTGAATAACCAAAAAAATGAAAAGTTGCAAATTTGGCAGCAAGCTTTTTTCATTTGAAGTAAAAATCAGCCCACACAAATTCACACCTGGAGTACATAATGATTGAAATAATAATAATAAAAAAATTACAGTAACTGGATGGTGATTTAATTGTCCATATTATATTCTTTAAATGTTGCTATTCATCAATGGAAATCAGACCGCTTTGAATAGAATACAGTTAAAATGTGTGCTTATTTTGCACTTGATTTAATTATCACTATTAAAATTATATCTACAGATGAGATGAAAATATAAAATATTTTATTAATAAATATTTTTTAAAAAAAAAGTATAATTTGTGAGGGGGAAAAAAAATTCCTGGTTTCCCTGATTCTCAAACAGAAATAAAATATTCTTCATTTTGTACTTTTTAGAAACAACATAAAATGAAATGTTCATAACATTACATATATTTTTTATGTAATGATAAATCTAGAAGCTGAAAGACTTCAAACACGGAAATAAATCAGGAACAAACTTCTTGCTATTCTGATGAAATTTAGTATATTGATAATTTCTGGAAAGTTTGGGGTTTCTATTATTTATATTACTAATCAGCAGCGAATGACATTTTGTTGCATAGAAGGATGTAATTTGGCATTGTATTCTTGGATCTGTGTGCAGTCTCAGGGCAATTTTTCTTTCTTGGGCAGCCCATCAGGCTATATAGGAATGTAGATACAGTTTTCCCCAGAATAGCAAAAGGTTACATAGTTCACAAGATCCCAACCTGGAAGCAGATCAGCACAAAGAAAAGTCCTTTTAAAATGCATTCTATAAAAATTAGCTCTATCACAGTAATGTGGGGCATCTTCCCATCTGTGGCAGAATGGCAGAACAACATGAAAAGGTGAGAAAATATATGAAATGAAAATCAAATCCTTTTGGATGAGTAAAAAAGTTACAGCTTGTTTGTATTACAGATAACACTTTGTATCTACAGGCAATTTAGTAAAGTTATTGATTAGATACTTGAAATCATTCAGATGATCTTTCCAGAACAAATACAATAATTTCAGAATAAGATCATTATAACTGACTTTGCTCTGGTGCAACCAATTGAAACTGTTTGGAAACTGTACTGGCTGGAAGCAGTTTTTAGCTCTTTTTTCCAATTGGATCTGGTTTGACATAGAATATTGTAGAGGAACAGATTAAGAAACTCTTATGTCCATTTGAGTCCAAGTTATTTGACTCTATTCAATTGCCATTTAAACCAATGTTTTGAAAAGAAATACATTCTTGAATAATAATGACAATTGTGACTCTTGGTTACCACGACATTACAAATACAGACAATCAAATTTTCAAGTTCATCCCTTAACAAGGCATAAAATTTCAACACTTCATTTGCACACAGACCTGACAAATAACTATGTAGTTTTGCACTTTTCTTCTTTCCTTTCAGATGAATAATAGGATGATTTAAAAGGTTCAATGCAGCTCTTATCTGGTTCCAAACATTCCAAATATATTTTATACTCTGGAACTGTTTTTTGACATAAATCTTTTAATTAAGTGTACTACTTCACTTCTGGTGGTCAGCCTCTTTTCCCAGATAATTATCAACAAGAGTATAAAGCTGCAAGCTGCAGTAGGGAAGGTTCAGGTTGGACATCAGGAGGAATTTCTTCATGGAAAGAGTTATTAAACTTCCCACGTTTAACAACCTTTTTCTCATTTTCCCATTTAGAATGGACTAAAATGGCCCAAGGAGGAGGTGGAGTTACCACCCCTGGAAGTACTCGGAAATTGAGTGGCATGCTTTAGTTGACCAGGTGGTGATCATTGAAGGGTTAGATTTGATGGTCTCAGAGATCTTTTCCAACCTTATTTATTCTGTGATATGTAATATTTCTAAAGGAGAAACCATTTGGTGTGTATTTTCACAGCATACAGTGAGTCACACACACCATCTGAGACTGTAAGCGCCAGGAGTAGACTCCTTGGAAAAAACTGCTCCAGTGAGCTGATGGGTGTCCCATTTGACTCCCCCCTCACACACGCTCCCATCCTCAGGCCCACTTCCTCTTTCTTTAACCCTAGTTTTCCCAGGGCAGAGTCTCATGTGATGGATTAACAAAAAAAAAAAGGAAAGAAAAAAAAATAATTTAATGAATAGATAAAACAGCAGGTCAGCTTAAGCTGGGTGCCTCTGGAGGGAGAACCAGAACAAAGAAATTCCTGGGGCATTTTTTCTTGGTTCCCTCCAGATTAAAATGACTTACCTTCTAGTATCCTTCTAGTTCTCCTGTAACATTTCAGAGTATAACTGCTTAAAAAACGAAGAACAGTAGGATTGTTGTGCCAGAATGCAGCCTGGTTTACTGAAATTACTTCTATCCCTGCAAGAAGAGCTAGACTGGGAGAGATGAAGAGAGGAAGAGATCAGACGGCAAAAATAGAAAGAATTGTACTGAAAGCAACCCTTTTTATTCAAATCACACTCTCCCCAGGAGACACCAGCTGAATATTGCATCTGAAGCTAAGTACATTTGGGAGTCTAGAAGATTTCCAAAGAGAATGTGTTTAATGTTCCAGAGACCTCAATGAGCTTGACTCAAAATCTCTGTCAATAAATGAACAGAAGTTTTTTAAATTGAAACAGACATTAAAAAAACCCACCTCTTGGAATTAAGGACCATCCCAGAGGGAAACATTGCCAAAGTAGCTGGAAATCACCAGCAGGCAATTTTTTATGCCCATAAGTTTCATGCAGACAGGTGGGCAATTCTAACAGATGTACATTTATTCCCATGGGTTTTGCTTCCACAATGTCACATGCTGAGGACTGTACTACTGCACTAGCTCAACCACAATTTATTTGAATTTTCAAGGAATGTTTTTTTTCCTGCCAGTATAACTGTTGTATCCCTTGTCTAAGCTCTAATTGCAGCAAAGAAGGAGGATGCACAAAACTTAGCCAGTATGAGCATGTTACTGTAAGATATTTATCAGGCATCCTCTTTAAACCACTACTAAAAAAAATACTACTAAAGAATTAAATTCAGTGTGCTAGATTTATGTAATTCAGCTCAACAATAGGGCTTTTTTTGTTTGTTTGTTTCTGGGGTCTCTGTTTAGTTTTTAAAATTTCTTTAGTTGTGGGTTTGGGTTTATTCAAATAGAAGTAAAATCATTTCCAAAAGATTAAAAGGTAGGGATTTTTTTTCCACATAAAGTAGAGACTTAGAAAATGTTAGCTATACTGTTGTGCTAGAAACCTTAATTCTGTTGTTACTGTGATATGAATGAAATAACACTACCTGGAAAAGAAAATGTAGAATGAGCATTTCAAATTGATCCTTTTTTAAACTGAAGAATAGGATAAAACAATACATCAAGCAGCTGCTGGTTTGCCATTTGGTATCCTTGCATATAAGTATCATTCAAAATTATATTTTTGCATTACCAACCCAGACCATATATTTTTTAACTTGGAAAACACAGTTTTATTGGTACCTGATATAACTGAACTCTGCATTAAGGATGACAGAAGTTTGTAACTGGAGCTACAAGGCTGAATACCTTTGTAAGCCAGCCATAGCCTGTAGAGAATTACATATATTTTCAGAAAGAAGGTAGTGATACATTATATTTGACATAGACCACCCTCCAAGTGCAATGCAGTTTTATTTTTGGGGAAAAAGTCTAGATTTTGTTATGTTATTGTCTACTTTGCATATAATTTCAGACAGATGGAATCTTGAATTTAGATACTGTAAAAGAAGATCAGGTTTGTGACTACCTGAGGAATCTGAATATACTGAGTCTATGGGACCTGATGAGATATAACCCAGAGTCCTGAGAGAGGTGGCTAATGTAGTTGCCAAACCACTTTCCATGATATTTAAAAAGCTATAGCATACAGGTGAATTGAACCAATTTGAAGAAAGTGTAAAAAGAAGGATCCTAGGAACTACCAGCTTATCAGTCTCTCCTTTGTACCTGGGAAGATCATAGAGCAGATCCTCCTGGGAACTATGTTAAGGCACATGGAGAACAGGAATGTGATTTGAGACAGCTGGCATAGCTTCATCAAGAACAAGTCCTGCCTGACCAGTCTAGTGACCTTATGTGGTAGAGTGACTACAAATATGGACAAGGAAAGTGTTAAAGATGTCATCTATCTGAAAATTTGTAAGGCTTTTGACCTGGTCCTCTATAACATACTTTTCTCTTAATTATAAATATATGCATTTGTTATGCACGATGCATATCTTTCTTATGCAGGAAGAATAGCCTGGATGATCTCATCTGGTGGTCAACAGATCAATGTCCTGATAGCATTATCAGTTCCCTGTGAAAAGTTGTGTCCCTCAAAGGACCATATTTTGACCAGTACTGTTCAATGTCTTCATCCCTGACATGATAAAAGGTATTGAGTGCAATCTCAGCAAGTCTAAAGAAGACATCAAGTAGAGTGGTGAAGTTGACACCCTTGAAAGATAGGATGCCGTCCAGAGGGTCTTGGACAAGCTCAAGAAGTAAGCCTTAGGGAACGTCAACAAGGCCATGTAACCAGGTGCTGTACCTGAGTGGGAGTATTCCCTGCTATGAATACACTCTCTAGAAGAAAGGAATTGAGAGCAGCCCTGCTGAAAAGGACTTGGGGGTGCTGGTGGATGAGAGGCTAGGCAAGACCAAGCTGTGTGCACTTGCAGCCCAGAGAGCCAAACGTGTCCTGGGCTGCATCCAAAGCAGCGTGGCCAGCAGGGCAAGGGAGGGGATTCAGTCCTTCTTTTCTGCTCTGCTGAGACCTCCCCTGGAGTGCTGTGCCCAGCTCCACAGTCACCAGTATCTTAAGGATATGGATGTGTCCAGGGGAGGACCACAAAGGTAAGAGATGGAGCACCTCTCCTGTGAAGACAGCTTGAGAGATTTAGGGCTATTCAGACTGGAAAACAGAAGGCTCTGAGGGAGATCTTATTGCAGTCTCTCAGTATTTAAAGGGGGATTATAAGGAAGATGAATACAATTTCTTTTTTTTTTTTTTTTTTTTTTTTTTTTTTTTTTTTTTTGGTCCTGTAGTGACAGGACAAGGGATAAAGATTTTAAAAAAAAAAAAAAATCAACCATAC
>VZUI01044247.1:0-103236 GCA_013401135.1 Cettia cetti
AAGAAAGAAAGAAAGAAAGAAAGAAAGAAAGAAAGAAAGAAAGAAAGAAAGAAAGAAAGAAAGAGAAAAAAAAAAAAGAGTTGCATGAGATCAAAAATTTGGTGCATCAAAATTATTTTCTGCCTGTTAAAGCAACTGAGACTGTGGATCCAATCAAAGAAGAGCATGTCAGGGGAATATCAGAGCTTGTTCAGACAAAGACTTGCCCCATGACTCTCATAGCAGGGGGGAGAACACCATCATGTAAATTCACTCTCAAATGCAGACTTGAGTAATCTCTCAATTGTCATTGGACCTGAAAGTGCCAGCTGGTTCACAAGTCAGAAAACATTCAGTATCAAGGAGATGCAAACCTGCTACAGAAAAATCCAGCCAATCTTCATTCCCAAAAAAGATAAAGAAAAAGCTAAGAGGTAGAGATGTTGCCACTGATATTTGATAGTTTTGATGGATCAGGGTTTGAAATATTCAGATGAGTAGCATTTGACTTCTTACTTGCTCTGGGATCCTGTAGCAAACCAGTTTACCAACTCCTAACTAGCAGCTGCAGCTACTAACTCTTGTCAGTGTCCCTGGAAGAACCAGACCATTTGGGGAAGGTTTTTTATAATTGGCATTAACCTGAGATTATATGTTGATTGATGATCTCAGACTTGCTTTTGCATTCCAGAAAATGCAGACTCACAGCAGTCCTGCTAGCCATGCATGCTTCACAGGTGGAGAGATTAAGGAGAAACTGGAGTAACGTGACTTACTGGGATCACAGGAGGTCAGAACTGAAAGTACATTCTTTCTGCTCAGGAGGAGGTGCCACCTGCCTCATCAATGCTCTGCCGGCAGCTGGGCCCCTTTCAGGTAGAAGGATGGTACATATTTAAAAGGCCATCTGGAGTTTATGACTTCTAATTTAGCATTCCAAGTAAAGTAAAACATTAAATGAGCCTAGCTATCTACAAAGAACTGAAGACCAGGTTGGAGGAAGATCCTAACACTTGCCTTTGAAGTTTAGCCACCTGGAAAGTGCCAGCTGCTAAACATCAAAGGAAACCTGTCCCTCCTCCACCCAGGGCAAAGCCCTTTCGAAAACTTTTCCCTAAGAAGCATGACTCTGTTTAGCTTCTCAAGCCAAAGAAAAGCTTTAAAGCTGTTTGACAATCACAGCAGCAAGAAGGAGGAGGGCTGGCTAAGGATATTATTCATTTATCAAATGAGTTCCAGGCTCCTTGAATACAAACATCAATCAGTCTGTGGTCCTGCCTGACTGGGATGGCTGAAACTCTTACTGCCAAGCAGCAGAAAAGGAGAAAAGTGTCCTTGCCTTCTACTGTCACATAATGGACTTCAGGACAGGGGGAGATTGTTTTTAGCTGGAGTAACCACCTCTTTAAGAATAAAACAATGACTCTCATGTCTCTGGCTGCTATACTATTGAAAAGAGAGAATAAAACATAAAGCAAACAGGTGGTCATAGAGATTGGACTGGGTTCAGATCAGCATTCCTACTCAGCTTCATTCATACACTGTAATTACACCACCTGATAAAGGATCAGTATGTTAAAACAAGCTTTCATCTATCTACTGCAGGACTTATTAAACACATTTTAAAATTTTCTAAAGCTACCCTCTCCACATGGTCTTCCATTCCCAGCTTGAAATTGATAGATTGAAACTGGATTTTTGCCAAAATTTTACTATATTTGTGTAAATACATATATACATGCAAGTGAACATTTACATATGTAATCAAACAGAAATAAACAGACTCAAAATGTTTTGATATGTCTAGCAAATGAAATAGTCCCTTCAGCCTAGTGCTTAAAAAGTGGTACTCCTGACAACTTGCTTAAGAATAGGGAAAAACAGGACTATCAAGTTTGTTGAATATTAGCAGAGTTCCCAGGTTCCCCAGTCTCAGAAGACACCTATGAGGTTTTGGAATTATCAACATAGAGAAGAAATGCAACTAAAATTGCATTTTTAATGCACTTTTATATTTTTTAAATAAAGCTCAATAATTAGGGATGTTAGGAAGTGGGTGCCCATATCACAAAAAAATCAACCACATAATGCAGTGCTTCCAAACTAAGTTCCTATGTAGAGTACTTACGGTTAGCTAATACTAAAATTACATCTTGAAACCTAATATATTGTGCTTTGGTTATTAATTTACAACAACACCCAGCATAATTTTAGTGTTAAAAATATTCTGACTTCCTTCTGCATTAAAATATCTCATGAGTTTTTCATTTAATTCTGAATACTTCGATAAACAGGATGTATAAAGCTTCCTGTAGTACTGCAATTTCCAGCTATTTGTTTTCCAGAATTAAGACAATGTGGTTTTGTACTATTGTATGAGTAGTCTAAGAGGAAATGGAACACAAAATCTTCCCTTTGTTTCCATTCAACCATGCAGTTTTGGGAAAGGATTATCTCCATATTCTTTTTATCATTTGCAAAGGGCTTGGCTAATGTACTTTGGCTAACAATCTCTTCTTGAACAGCTCTAAGACAATGTACTTAGCTGACTTGGACACATGGGGAACTCATTTTAATATATGTTTCTTTTATTTTGGCACTTTATCATCAAATTCAGCCCAGCAATTACAGTCTATTATAGAACTGTGGCCAACTCTGGCTCCTTAAGTGAGCTTGCATAGGTCACATGTTGGATCCTTCTGCATTCCCAAATAAAATATTGTTATTAGACAGTACTCAAGATGAAAAACCCTCAGCCTAGAATTGGCAATGAATTTTATATTCAGGAATGCCAGAAGCAATTATAAAGAAATTAAGCCCTGGTTTAGGCTGAACTATTGCTCCATTTGCAGTCACTGGCAGCTTTCCAACAGCATGCTTAAATCTTATTAGTCAGGGTGGCGACTATTTGTTCACCCATTATGTAGCCCATGTGATTGTACTTGATCAGACCTTCCCTACACACACTCATCAAACTTTTATGGTCTCCAGCAGCTGGTCCTAAGTCTATGTAGGGTACAGTGTTGTCTCCTGCTTTGGCATCTCTGACATCTTCTGGGACATGGCTTCCAGTTACTCTTCCGTAGCACCTCAAGTTTCAATGGCCCTGGGGTACCCGAATTACAAAAGACTTCCAAAACACTTTGGAAAGTGTTGTTAAGCATCCTCTTTTTGCAGTCCCAATCTTTAACATTCACAGTTCAACATCCTCAGAAGATATGATGTACAGGATACTCTGCAAAGATTTTATCAGATGTACTGTAATTTTAGACAGCGTTAATTGTATGCAGTTCTAAACAAAGCAGTCGACACCCAAATACAATCCCTTCCTCTAAACTGACTCTCCTATAGAACTTTCTCAGGGTCTCTTGAGTGTGTGCAACATCTACATCTTCACTTTCTCTTTGCAAATATAGGTTATTTGTAGCAGCATGAATTTCTTTTTCCTTCAACAACCTCCTAGTTAGCTTTGTTTCTCCCTCTATATTTACATAGTCAAAAAAGGCAAAACAAAAATCCAAAAAAAATGTAACTATTTTTTTAAAAAATGTTAGCTTTTTATTTCTTCTTCCAGCTTTAAGGCTCACTACTCTTTTCAAACCACTGCCTTGTTACCCTTTTCTTTTGTTCTTTTTGGGGACCTTAGTGATTTTAAACCCTATTTTTCAGTAGAAAAACTCCATATTCTATGATTTGACCTAACTCAGAGTCCTTAGATGCTTTCAGTATAATGGAAATTATTTTTTCATGACTCTCTATAGTCTGAAAGGGATGTGTAAAAAAAAAAATTATCCTCATTGATAAATGTGATTAACCCTACTTTTTCTAAGCAATTCCACAATTTTGAGAAATATGCTTGTAAATTAATGCATATAAAGATTCTTCTTTCGAGCTACTATGATAAGCTATTATCATGAACATGGAGATTTTTTTAAGGATATCTGAAATGCACCAGCAGAATAACTAGCAATGATGGTTCATTGCCATTAGAAGAATTATTCATTAAAAAAGCAGCAAGATAAAAATAGGATTATCTTTCAGTGGAGTGAAAAGCTTCCCATTTCAGAAAACTTTTTATAAAATTATTAATTTCATGCTCAATATAAATAACAATTTTTTAAAAATTGGCGTGTTTGCACTCCCTTTCAGAAGCAAGCCACAAAAAAATCAATTCTATACACGAGTACTTGCCTTTATTATAATCCCTTCTATCTCTTCAAACATCCAAGTGAAGGCTCAGATCATAACCTGAAGACCAGTAGATTTAAATTTAGACAAATACACTCCATAGGAGTAAGTATTGCAAGCACACGGGAGTTTGGGTTGGTTGTTTCTTGTCAAGGTTTTTTTTTTTTTGTATAGTGGGTGCTTCACCTCGGGCTGCAACTACTTCAGCACAACTGAACAAGAGGCACTCTGTAAAATAATTCTAAGCCTGCTACAGACTCCGTAGTTCAAAAGCAACACTCTCCCATTGGGAATCAAAAAGTGGCCAATACAGATCTGGAAATTCTGAGATTATGTTCCCTAATGAAATTCTCTCATTACTTCCTAATTAATTAACCACATAATTTCCTAGGCTGAGATTAAAAGAATCTTAGCTGCAGAGTTAACACTGAAGAGATGAAGGTATGAATAATTGGTTCTGTGCCAAAATGAGTGGACAAAAATTGGAATGAATGCTGAGAAAGAAAATGGTCACATAACTTCTGCAGCATCCTGCAGCAGAAGGGGATACAAAAATTTTCACAGATGAAGAAAGAACACTAGAAGTAAAGAGCAGATTTGTCCTCTCCAATGAAACTCTAAGTACAATACAGCTTAACAGAGGTTTCCTCTCAGCTACAAACTTAGGGCACACCTTTGTCAGCAATGAGTACCAGACAGCTAGTGGCCACCTCTGCCCACCTGCCTTGTCCCAGAGGACTAACTGGGATGAAGGAGATAAAGAACAGGGAATGTGACACCCAGTGTCTTCTCATTACTCCTCTGGTGGCTCTGTGAAAGCCGTTAGCAGGGAAGGAACTTCCAGAACAGCACATGGAAGAGCCCTCAGCAGTTCAGGCTGTTTAAGCTAATTTATCATGATAATTAAGAACAGGTGATCCAGTTGTATTTTATCATAATTGTTCACAGGACTGGAATCTTCTTCTACAGAGACAGCTCTGGGAGAATATCTGATTATGTTTTAGCCAGACTCAAGGCTATTAAACAGGCACATTTTAGTTATATAAGTTCAGTTATATAAAGCAAATTTGGCTTTATTTTCCCGTGTGTGAATAATGGCATTACTGATGGCCACTCTATCCAGTGTCAGAGGCACAGCATGTAGCTCATGCTCTCTGTTAGTGCTGGAGGTCTGCCAAGGCCCAACAGAGTTGAGCCCTAACCATTCGGGTGGGTGGCGCACATCACTTGCTGTGAACCAAGTCAAAATAGTAGTTACTCTCTGGCAATCCTTACAGCTTCTTACAGCTTCATTCAGATTCCAAACATGTCAGATTCAAAGTTTATCTGGAAGGGCAGGGTTACACTTCTTGTGCAGAGTGATTGTAACTGATTAATTTCACAGAGTTATTTAAATTATTTTGTCCATGAAATATTTCAAATTTTAGGTTAACTAAAATGTACCCTATAATGATGACATCTCTGTAAATTCTGCAATGACATGTAATTTGCATTGAAATCCCAGGAGACACTTATAAACACTAGTCAAATGCTAGCAACTAGCAAAATATCAGGTAAACAGAAAATCTGTTATTGCATAGTGACTTCTTAAAGCTAAGTACTGAAGTCTCTGTAAACCTGCAATGTCCATCAGTCACAGAATTATATAAGCAGAAGCATTGAAGGGTGGGAACATTTCTACCCTCTGGGAAGCATTAACATGGTCAAGACACTAGTCAGCCTCATTCATTTAAACTTCATTTAAAATGTACTTTAAGCCTGAGCAACACAAAAGAAATTCACAGAAATTTCACAGTGAAAAATGATAGTTCCAGGAAACCTTATATAATCAAGAGCATTTTGTGTTATGTTTATACAACTTGACTTCATATTAACATCTCCTGATATTTTGATTATTTTATAGCAGTACAAACTCAGCTTGTACGGTCAATGACAGACTCACCTCCCCAGTGCTCATCACACACTGTGAACAAGGTGGTTTTATTGGCTAATCCTGGGAACACACTGCTGCACTCCATAACAATAGCCTGAGGAATCATTATGATGCAGGACAGAATCCAGATAATTATAATGCTGTTCCTTGCTCGCTTGGCTGTGCTTTTAAACATCAAAGGGTGACAAATTGCATACCATCGATCCAAAGCAATGCAGCTGAGTGTTAGGACAGACACAGAGACTGAAACTGTCTAAAGAAAAAGGAATATTTTGTAAATGTAAATGTAGGGCTTTTTCCCAGAGTTTCAGAAATTATTTATCGTACTCTTCCCCCAGAGTTTTAAAAATTATTTATATTTTCAACATAGTTAGTTCTTTATCTGCAATTTTTAAATTGACTCCCAGAAAGAAAGACTTCTTTTAAAATCACTCCTTACAGAATTACAAGAGATATCCTCATCTGCTGTACTCCTACTAAAATCCACAAGAAAATTCACACCTTAAGATGCTAACTAAACTGAATAGATGTTGCAAAATCAAATTTTGGAATAGAAAATTTAATTAACTGAGAATTTATAAAACTTTATCTGAAAAAAAAGCTTTTAAAACATTACACAGTGAATTTTATCTTTTTTTCTTTGTAGAAAAATGTATTTGTTGGTTTCTATGTTATATTAGCATACCAGAGCCATCATTTTGCTTTTTGTTTTATCGAGAACAATGAAATTCAGTATCACTAAAAACTCCTTGACAAGAATCAGATTAAAGCAGACTAAGACATTTTACCTTTTATTCAGTAAAGGAAATAACCTATCACTTTATTTTAATTCTTTCAATTTGTATGCTAGGTGATCACTCACTCATCAGATTTTCTTTCACTAGAATGGAGGTGTTGAAAAAAAAAGTTGTGATTTTTATTGTGTCATAGCTGCTGGAGAACTTTGTCTTTGACAATGTGGCTCTTTGGACATAGAGGTACCTTCTGCAAATATAAATTGTGCTGGAGGTACAGAGCTGATGATCTGCATACACTCTGAGTACTGCTTAATTCTTCTGAATTTTAATGACTACAAAGCCAATCACTTGTCATTCTAGTTTGCCCAGTCAGTTCATCCATACGCCTATTCTTAGAAAAGATATTTGTCAATCATTTTGATGTAAATTATTTCAAAACTGGTCAAGTTCACGGGTAAATGAGTAGAAGCAGTTATTGCTTAAGGCAGACAATCTGATCAACTCCCAGTGAACCTGGATACTTTGACACAAAGGCAATAAGTACAAAAAAAGCCCATACTCCCTTCAGAAGTTGGATTCTGTGTCCTGGACACTTGTGTAGCTGTTCAGATCCACACAGAGAGAATATTAATGACTTTATTTCTATTCACAGATTTTTTTTTTTTTGCTCTACATCCCTTCTGAATCTTTAAAAAATATCACAAAAAGTAAAAAGCATCAGAAAATTGTCCCAAAAAATGTATTGCCGAAGTCCAACAACCAGATAGATGAAAACTGGTGTTTATTATGCATAATCATATTCCCAAGTGGAACAGTCTTTTAGGCCTCAGCATGTACTCTGAGATACCTACTCAGTATCAGGTATAGACTTTCATTACATTAGAAGTATTAGGAAGATGTTATTGTCATTTCTGGTTTTCATAACATGGGTATTGTGTACACAAACAGAAAAATAATACCTGTAAGTAGGGAATCACTTTACAGAGGGTCTGCCCAAAGAACCACGTTTCTGTGATGTCCACAACTAAAGTTGCTGGAAGACAAGTAATTGTGACCAGAATGTCAGCCAGAGAAAGATTCACTATGAAATAGTTGGTAACGGTCCGCATGTGATGATTCTTCCACACTGCAAGGCAAACTGAATTTGGAAAGACAAGTTAGTGAGATGGAAATGACTTAGGACATGCTTTCAGATGAAAACATTTGACTTTGTGGAAGTAAGGAAATGTTTGTGTCCTTTCTTTAACACAGAATATCTGAATAAGCAGTTCAGTGCAAGAACCATGTGTTTTCTTTTAGAGTGGAAACGAGAGAGTACCTGTAGAGAGATTCTTGATACACAAAGAATAGCTTTCCACAGACTGCAATGCAGGAGTTAATCCAGTATATAAAGCATCTTACTTCTCTGCTGGTTAATCTTCACTCACTACTCATACAACTTTTTAAATTTCTCTTTCAAACCATTGGCTCTAGTATACAGCAATACACAGCTCTACCTGTAAAAGTTTATCTGTTTTCTTAAGATAGCATGATGCTTAAATCAAATTACTACAACACAGAATCTTATAAACTGTATAAATATAACTTTCTAAAATATTTTGCTGGATTTAATATATCTATTGCCTCTGCAGAGAATCTATAACAAATTTCTGGGTAACTATGCTTTGAATTAAGTTAATAAAAGTAATTTTGCTGTATTAAATGTTACATTTTTGATGATGATCAAAAGCAGCATGTAGCAGATGATGCACTTATAAAGGCACTTTACAAGATGCACCTTTAAAGCTTGTTTTGTATATTTTATCCAGCTCTTTTTCAAACTAAAAAACCTTTAGAAATGAGGCAAATCTGTCTTTAAAATCATTAAACTAAATTAATAAGCTGCTAAATTAAAAATGCCATAATTAAGTCAGAGAAAGTAGCAGAAAAGTAATTTTAAAAATAATGTTGGGAGCCAATCCCTGACTGACTAGAGCCATCAAAAGCTTTTGAATTATTTAGATTTTTAAATTCATTCACCCAAAGATCTTTAAAAACTGATGCACAAAATTTTCCAGAAGTATTGCAATACTTCTTGTAAGACAAGAATACAATCCATTGCACATCAAAGGATCTTCTCTGCAAACAATTATTCATCCATCATGCACATCTAGATGAAGATTCAAAGTCTCCTAATCTGTCAGGATATAGCACAATGCTTAATTTAGATATATCAAACAGATCAGAGAATGTTAAAAAATTGAGCTAAAAAGGTCCTCAAGAGGTTACCCAAATCTAAAATGGAATCTGCCAGAGTTAAGCCACTTTCTTATAGTCATTAAACTAGCTAAAACAGCTGGAAGAAAATACACAGACTTTAAGGCACATAAGCTCTTGAGATCAGATGCTTCTTCAGATCCTAAGACGGATGATGTGCCTGAATGCTTGTCTATCTTCCAGCTGTATCAGTTTATCTAACAAAATATATTACTTCATTCCACAAATCTTATGTCTTTAGAGCAACAGAACTACAGCAAGACTACAACTAAGCAACTGTTGGCAAGTTTACATTTGAATGTCTGTTGTATTTGAGAATACTACACGTCTCTTAAATGTGTTACACTGTTTAATCATCTTCCCTACCAAAATAAAAAAAAAAAAAATCTTCTCATGTCTAATCTACTTTTATTTTGCTTGTATTCATATAACTTTTTCTCTGCACATAGGCAGGAATGAGGAAGAGTTTTTTCTGCAGCAATGCCTCACATACGTAACGATTTTTTACATATTTCCTCAGAACTTCAGAGCTCTTTATGTTTTTCTCTCAGTCATTTCTAGAATTTCTACAACCATCCTTTTTGCTGTTCTCTGGACACTTTCAAAATGAATTGAACCTTTCTGGTGAGAATGCAGTGACCAAAACTGGCAGAACACTCTTTCAAGACCTTACCAGTGCAGTGGCAGGAGCTGAGATTGTGGTACTTCTTCATGAGGGCTATTTTCCGACACTTAGACTAGGACACAGACAAAGGGAGAGTCTAGGTGGCCTTCAGTTTCTCTAAGACCAGGAGATTTTATTAACTATCTCCTTAAGATATAGGTTTCCAAGGTTCATATAAAACTGTTTTTTAATTTATTCTTTATTTAATTTCTAAGGTTCATCATCTGTTGTGATGCAACATACGTTCATCATATATTTTAACGTGTTGTAGAGATAGCTCTGGATTCTGTAGCTTATATAATTTTTGCTAAAAACTTATCACGTTCTCACAAATGCAAATGAAAACGTCTCTACAAAGTCCTTCACTGTTCTTGCACTGGTTTTGAAGAGAATACAGTATACATTTCTTCTATTGTTTTCTTCCTGAATACAGAATTTCAGGTTTTCTTAGTTTTGGCCTCAGATATCTAAAAGGCAAGGCTTATAAATTTAAGGCTTAGAGGAAATATCATGTTGATTGTATTTTCTTTGCATTTGAAAGATTTGAAGTACCTAGCAAAGTAATTATTTCTATACCATTACATGATAATTACAACATAACTAATAAGAGCTTTATCACTGTCACTCATGCACAGGGTTACCACAATTATAGTCTGATGGTGCAGAGGCAGCACCTAATAGGGAAGTAATTCATTGTTGCCCCTCTGGAATTTTGTTTTCAGTTGGAAATGCAATGCTGGGGAAAAAATTGGAAAAACCATTTCACTTTTGATAATTTTAATACTTAACTCTAAAAATTGAAGATCTGGATGTTTATTTATGGCTGGTTCCTTGTCTTAAGTGCAATTCATATTGAAAGTGTGGTCCTGTCTTTTACTTGGGCCAAAATTGATATTAAGTGGCAATGTTTTTCTGCACTTCTTATTTCCTTTATCAGCTGGCAAAAATTAAATAAAAAGTTGATTAAAAGTTCAGAGTTTGGCTACTTTTTTCTCATATTATGGTTTAAACAGTCCTATGTTCTACCCAATTCAGACAAGTACATAATTTACAGCGATAGATGCCAGTGCCTAAAGGTGCAAGGTTTAAGCAGATCTGTTTGGTTTTTGACCAGGCCTATTCCTATTCCTGTGCTGGTCCATGTGAAAAAGACCTGAACATAAACATTATTTCTGGTAAAACAAATCCATTAAATTGACAAATATGAGGTCAATCTCACTGGCAGCCAGAAATCAATTCATAGCATTCTGCATGTTGAGTTCAAAGCTGTCTATCAGTATGAGCAAATGAAACCTTGTGATACCCCAGAGATTTAAGAATTACCACCATTTTCATCTCTGACACAAAGAAAGTGAAGTGCAGAACAGAAGTTGCTAAAGGCCATACAGTAAATCAGACATGGAATGAGAAACTTGGATTCCTAATTCCCTGCCGTGTACTAAACCTTCCAGACCACATAGGCTTAACACAGATAGAATTTAGATGAACTTCAGTATTTGCTGCTCCTCAGAATAACATTAAGGACTATGCCTCTTGCTGCTCAGAGTGTAGCAGTGTTCAGGAAAGCCAAGGTACAGAAACTACCTCTGAATTTCACTGAATTCTAATCCATGGGGGTAGGTGCCTACCTAGAAGGTGAAAAAGCCCAATAGTTTGCAAGCATAGAAATGAAGGATATTTTGTTACTTTATATTTCTCTGCTTATGCTTGTATATTTTCCCTTTTTACCCCTTTTCCTTTGCAGCACAAAACATTTCCCACTCTTTTTATAGCACATAGCACAAGAGAACCTTAATCAGCTTTAAGTTTTCATTAATATTTACGTAATACCATAATAATTAAATATCTCAGCAACTCATTCAATGAATGTATTAAAAAAAAAAAAAAAGAGATTGTGAAAAAAGGCCTCTGAAGAGGAAGTATTTTAAAACCAAGTCAGCTTCCTCTGCTCTCATTGCCCACTGCTGTTTGCAGTACTCTTTTCAACCTTTGTTTCAAACAAATGTTTGGTAATGTTTTCTTTCAGTGCAAGCTGTGAGGGTCTTGGAATAGTTATTTGGAATAGGACAGAATGATAAAAAGTCATAAATAAGTCCTAAATGACATAAAGTTAGTTCAATACATGCCTTCCAGATTGGCTCTTTCTGAGTTTATTACAGTCCAAGGTTACCCAGTAGTCTTGGACAATAGCTTCATTGATAGTGTTCTAGCAGCTCATCACGAAAGAGTCTCTAGCCTATGCTCAAAATATATTTTATAGGTGTGAAAAATAGTTTGACTATGCCACTGAATATTGTGCAGCCAGTTAAGTGTCAGAACTAAAATAATTTAATATACTCTCCACTTGCACTCCTTTAATGACACATTCTCATCTCAGGCAGTTCTACAGAGAGGCACTCAGCTCACATAGAAGCACTCAAGTAACATGCTAGGGAAAGGAAGTTCCATGGAGTGGAAATGCCATCTGCCTACCCAAACAGAAATAGCAGAGAGCTGTGAATTTCCACTCACATTGAAGAAGAGAAGAAAGAATAAGAAAGGTAGTAAAGATTCCCAGCTGGGAGTGTATTTTACCGAAAAGTACTTCAAAATCATAAAATAGTAGATGAGGCCAGCAGCAGTCTTCCTAACAAGCCTGGGACATACCACTATGTTAACAGGATGGCTGTTGGAGCTCAGAAGAGTGGCCCAAACTAAGCTCTTTAGACCACCATTAAAAAAATCTGTGAAATAGTAAAAATAATTTAATAAAAACCTCAATTTAACGTTACATGAAAAGCTTTTATGCAGCCTTTGATGTTCCTACCTATAAATGTAACTGAGAAAGTGGTGAAAGTGGTGTTAACAGAGACACTGAAAAAAAGAGGATTAGAATAATGAAAAAAAGGAGAGAAATTTTAAAAAGGAGTATTGAAACATGCTTCTGCTGTGCATGATTTTCCCTACTGATAGTGCTCTAATGGAACCTAATTACTTGTCCAATGTATTGTATTGTTTTCCCTATTTTTGCTTATATTTTACAAAATCAATCAGAGTTAGAGCTCTTCCTGCAATGCGAACAGAGGGGCCAGGTTTTACAAGGAGCAGTTGTTTTTCAAATGGCTGCTAGAGTGTCCCAAATCCTTCATCTCACCGGGGGCACTTCCCTTTTCTTCTTCCAGACTTCAGCAGAGCTTTAAGCCGAACGCTTGCTGTTCCCACCTCTTCCACACAGTGTCAGTGAAGACTCAGAAACCAGCTGGAGTCGCCAGGCTGAAAGCGTTTGGAAAAATTTGTAGAGGCTCTCCACAAGCCAAAACAGTTCTGTGATAACGAAGCTAGTTTCTGAACCCATCCTCCAAACACTGACGATCTCCCGTTCCCCAAAAATAGGAAAGCCCCAACAAGGACAAAAAATAAAAGGTTAAAATCAAAGTTAAAAATTTAAGACCAATTGCTGTTAGAAATCCATCAAGAAAGCTTCACCTCATATTCCTGAACAAAAAACCCTTTCTCTAATATGACAATGTTGTGAGATTGGTATTTTTCACATACACACTTGGTCCCTGTGGTTTAGTGTCCTGAGGCATTTTAATTAGAGGCTGTAATGGTGTTTAATCAATTAGCACAGCTCATTGCATCTCAAGCTGAACATGAAAACAATACAAAGGCTCCATATGGTATAAAGTGCAGCAGCTTGCCTCCTGGAAGATTTATGCTGTTTTGAGCATATTAAACACTGTGCTGCAGTCTTTCCACTGGTGGACTCCTGGGTCAACTGTCAATATATTTTCTACTTGTCAACCCTAAATCATTTCCCTTACACTCCAGAAGTCCTGTCAACCTCTTATTCAATGGGTCATCTTTCAGTGCTACTTCCGGACCAAAATAAAAATGCAATTTCCATAACCAGCAATACCTGACATTTTCATATATAAAGGAATGACTTTATCTCTTATCTAGCTTTTGATGAATAATAAATCCCAGATGGAAGTAAACAAAGAATTATCATTATTCATACTAAACTACAATGATTTTATTTTGCTCTGGTAATTCAGTCTCACAACAGTTTGACTAAAATATCATAATATAGTCATCCAGGAATTACTTGGAACGAATGCTCTGATTATAAGACCTGGTAATCAGCACCTCCAAATGCATTAGGCAGAAAGCTTCTAAAAAACTTTACTCTTTCACAGTATTTTACAACCAGTGACAAAAAGTGTGAGAATAGTTTTGAATTATACATTATTTACTCTCTATCTCCTAACCCACCCACTCCCAATTTTGTCCTCACAATTAATTGGTTCTCTATATGGAATTCTTCCTCTTGCTCACTTTTGGTGATATTACCTGCTGCAAATCAAGATCTGAGTGATGTGGTATCAAGGAACACAATCACAGAAGGTTGAAAGAAAGGCTAAGCAGAAATGCTACTAAAGGGAATTCTGGAGAGCTAGAGCCCCTGTGAAAACACTGAATGTATACTGCTGGAAGGAAAAATGCTGTCATCAAAACTACCTCCATTACGAATGGCTCCTGATTAGGGATTTTTCTGCTTTGACTTAGAAGTCTAAAAATTAGGTGCCTAAGACTAAGCTTACTTTATTTAAAGAAGGCTTCTCGCTAGTCAATAATTTTATTGATGATCTTGATTAAGGGAAGAGAAGCACTTTAAATAGAAGAACATATTTAATTAAGGGTTTTTGACACCAGCAATGAGAACAAAATATCTAAAACAAACCAGTATCTTCTGTGAACAGGGAGACATCTAATCCTTAGGGCGTCCATCTCTTACCCATTATTAAGCTCTAAACTAACACATTACTTCATTTTTACATAACTAAAATTATCTGAAAAAAAGGACGCCAGCATGAGACCAGGCTTACATTGAAAAGTAATAGAAAGAATGACACAAAGAAAAAACACTGTTTTATATACAACATTTATTATAAAGGAAATACTCAAAAAACCCCAAACCCTGTATTTGGTAACAATGCCTGGCAATAAGAACTACCCTTGAATGTGTGATGCAATAGCTGAAAAGACAGCCAGTACTATGAACAAAGGAATGACACAGCCTACCAGTGAGGCGATAGCTCCTCATCAACAGGAAACACTGAATGTGTTCAAACATGTTTGAAGAAATTCTTAGAAACATGACAAAAGGAACAGGTCATGCCCAGGTCATGCTCCCTATGTGTCACATATAAACAAGTGTGTATGCGTAGGTTCCATCATACGGGAAAAATACCAAAAGTGTAAAAAATGTAGTTGAGTAACACAGAACACATGAAATCCCAGAGTATTTTGTTGAATATCAGCTTCACTGGAATGTACTAATGGGGAACTGTCACCCACAAAAGACAGCGAGGATCTTCATTAAAAAAAAAACACATAAAAGCAACTATTTTGCTTTCAGCAATATGTTTTCTGAGGTTTTCTACCTGCCACGTGTTCTGTTGTATCAAAGGTTTTAAATGGACTTGAGTTGTGGGTTACTTGTGTGCTCCAGCACACTTCTACATCTTAAGCACTGGTTTATCAAGGCATTAGAGAAGAAAACAAGAACTGAATTCTGTGTACCGGTAGCTTATCACAACTGGGAGTAATAGCACAACTACCTAATTGGCACTGAATTCATTTTCTAACTCAGCCACACGACATAATTTTAGGCAATTAACAATCCAATGGAAATGGGAGTTATTAGCAGAAGATCAGCTATGCTATAAAAACAGACTGCCCAAAATGCCTGGTTTAGTCGGCTCTGGAGGTAGTGAAAGAGCCATCACAGTTTTCCAAATCTAACTGTATTGATTGAGACAGACAGTTTGGTTTAAAATATCCACCCTCCACCCCCCAAATTATTACCAGTATTAACTGGCAAACCCAGCCATCTCTGCAGAGCTGGATATATTAATTGACTAGATGTTTCATAATAATAATTGACATTATTACAAATAAAGCCTACAAAATCTTTATCCACACTTCCTATTACAGGTGGCAAATTCAGAAAGTTAGATGTCCTACTGTATAGGACACTATGATAAAAAGATTTCACATTTCACTGATTCAATTTAAAGCTGCATGACATTAAAATGAAGGTGTGTTTCACAGCTCAAATGCTGTGCAACTTTGAAAAAATATGTTTCAAAAAGTATCCATCAGTCACTGCAACATGAGTTGCACTAGGAAAAACCATTCCACGTCCATGTCTGTTTCTAATGGAGATGTGAGGCTTAGTGCCTTTTCTGCAGGATATACAAAGAAAATACAATTCACTATGTTAGTGATATGTTCCAGCAAATATCTTGCATATTATACAACTTCTGAATCTGCATCATGGATCCTCATTGTCAATATAATATTCCACAAACTGGCTAAAATCCTTGCAGTCCTTCTGTGCTAAGAGCCAGGAGACAGTGCACAGTTCTGTCAGAGCTGAGTGCACCCCCAGACTCTGCAACCTCTGCCCCCTGCCCAGGAGCTAGTTGTCAATGCTGGAGGCCAGCTCTGGTATGGGGCAGCATGTAAGCTGGGACCAGGTTTCTGGAAACAGATCTTTTGGAGTTTTGGAGTACTCTTCTGGGAGTCATCCTTTTGCCCCAGAGCTGCATTTAAGCTGAGGCATTCACACTAAGCTCAGGCAAAGACCAGATTGCTTTTGCCTTGCTGGATTTGATTGTAAAACTCATCCACTGACTTGATTTTCTGGCTTAACCTCAGACCTGTTTCATCACTATAGAATCGTCTGGTGATTGCTGGGAGGTGACTGATACCTGGTAAACATCTTCAGACCTACCAAGCTCTCAGGCACTGTGGGACTGCATTGCTGAGTACACTGCCCTGTCAGTCTTGCTGCTGCCCTCAGCTCCTGGCACCCCTTCCCCTGGGGAACAGTCTATCATAGTTCTTCTCTGACACATTCCACTTGTGAGACAAGCAATAAGTCTGCTGCTTATATCCAAGAAAACAGAGAAGGTTTCACTTGACATGCAACAAGTCTGCTGCTTATATCCAAGAAAACAGAGAAGGTTTCACTTGACGTGCAACACAGAAAATAAACTGTGCTTTATAAACAATAAAAAACCATCCTAAACCCTTCAATATTTTTTTGTTTTGAAAGATGGTGAGTAATCCCTATATTATGCAAACAGCAATGTACTTCAGTTGATACTCGAACTCTTACTAACTTTGACCTTATTCTTTCTCTATCTTAGGAAGAAAAAAATATATACATATTGTCTCCTTTCTTATGTGCTGTCTTCTTAACAATGACAAAGTCATTCTAGTTATTATTCATCCAACAGATAAAGGTGACTCGCATGCTGAGATTACAAACAAAGTCCTTTCAGAGTCAGATTCCCCAAGTAATCTGAAAAAAAAATTAAATGCAATAATTTAAAATGTAATTAAATGAAATATGCCTCATCTACAGCAATGAAATAGGATTCATGAAGATCATTTAAGAGAATACATGACTCATCCAGTCCTACCAACATAGGTATATATGCCTGGACCTCAGTATTAACTGGATATCTTTAAAATTATAACAGAGCAGCCTTTGAGACAGATGCCTGTTCATAGGCATTGAACAGGACTCTGGTATTAGAGCCATAAACTGATTTTTTTCTGCTTCAGCCCTAGAAAAATCAAATGGAGGCTGTTGAACTCTATGAGTCAGACTATGAACTCTTTGAAGAAAGGAGCATAGCTGGGTTCTTACAGATCTCAACAAAACTAGCAGTTACTGTAAAACAGATAATAAATAATACATCTATCCAGAGAAGGGTAAGTCTCTCACAATCTCGTTCTGAGCTGGCATGAAAGACAAGTATCACCAAACTGTGTGAGTAAAGAAAGTTTCTGAGATTTCTCACTGATGTACTGCATGGTCTCTTACCCTTGGAAGCCAGCAGTGTTGAGGACTTTCAAGCTGGGCACTGGCAGCTTGTGTGTGCTAAAGATTTCAGCTCCTGCCAGCTCTGGGGAGGCCTGCCAAGAAGCCCAGCTGGTGAGATGCCAGAAAATTGCTTGTTTTGCCTTCAGTCTTTGATCAAACCAAGTGATCTCTGCTGTACACTTTCATTTTGATGAATGCACGTTCCCCAAGAGAAACCATTTCATTAGAAAAACCCTGAGCCCGTGAACTTCATCAAGGGTCATTTGCATTCTTCGTATGTATAAACAGAGTTATACGTTATACATACGTATATATGTTGTTGTACATTACCTTTCAATCCCTTGTGGTCTTAGTCCATTTATGAACTACTGCAGCTGATCAGCCTGGAATGGCATCAGTAATCAGAAACCTACAGACATCCTATAAATACCTTTTCTTCTTTAATTATTTAGTTTCCTATTTTCAAACAATGTGTTTAATGACATGTTTTTAAATAAATAAGAAAAAGGCCTTTAGAGTCAATATAGATTCTACATTAAAGAAGTCCTATGTTTTGCACTAGATGTGCAAAGAAATTGCAAGAGTTTCATTGCTTGCACTAGTAAAGAAAATTTTTGGTCTTAGTTACAAGACAGAAAGTCCTTACCATCCACACTTGTTCTGCTTCTGGTGATAAATAGTGACCAAGTGAAGAAGAAATTAGGACAAATCTTCATACTGATATTGTCATCTAGATTTCAGATTCCCTAAATGTTCATGTAAATATGTCATAAAATCATCTTAAAATCTGTTTCTTTTCCTTGAGTTACATCGAAATACCTCGTGAGCAGCCTACCCAGGCATACAAGAGAATCATTGACATGAAGCACTTTGTGTGCAATACTGAAACCTGCATTCAAATACAGTGACTTGCTAACGTTTTTCACTTCAGCTGGTTTGTGCAGCAGCTCGGACAGCCTGTGACAACTGTCCTAGTTAAACTGAAAGCTAAATAGCAATGCTGACCTTGTCATGTGCTATTATTAGTGGAATTCCTGCTGTGTATCTCACTCAAGAACCCAATAGATGTCGATCGAAGTTTGAGCTTCTGATTCTACCCTTGGTTGTTAATTAACTGTCAGAATGCTTCAATCCCATTTATTAATAGTATCTAAGGGATGTGCTGTGCCTTCCACTTGCACAGATACAATTTCTGGAACACTCCTTATCCCTTGTGAGTGCACAAACCAAAACAAAAGCAGAAATGTAATTTTCAGCACTTCGTAATGAAAGGGAGTGTTTTTCCTGGTTACTTAAGTGTTATTTGATTAGGACATGTTAAAAATAGAGTCAAAGCATTGACTCAACATGCCACAAGTTCTGCAACACTGGGCAAACAAACTAAGGAACTTAATGTATCATTAAGGATGATACTAGAAAGCATTAAGGATGATACTATAAAGCATTAGTAGCCTCTAAAACTCTCTTTAGAAGCCCTCCTGCTCTTCTTTGAGAAGGTCCATGACTAAATCCCAGATTAACCTTGAATATGGATTTTTCAAGTAGCAGAAATCAGCTTCTCAGAGATATCAACATGTGCACTCTTCTACATCAGATTTCACTGGTAGTAAAAAAGTTCCTCAAAAAATGTATTTGTAAAGAGCATTAGATCACATCCATTTCTCTCCCCAGAATCACATGAGCCTGCAATCAGTGCAATATGAGCTTTCTTGAATAAAGATGAGACAGTATTCAGCTACCAAGCACCTGCAGACAACACAAACAATTCACCCATAAACAGAACCAGCAATATGGAGCAAATAGTTTAAGGAGGATCCCAGAATCATTTAGATTGAAAAAGACCTTTAAGATCATTGAGTCCAGCTGTAAAGCTGAATTATCTATTGTAGGATTTACTGTGATTTAGAGGAGTGGATAGAAAGATGTTCAGGTACTTCTCTGTCCATTTTAAGACTGATATTTGCTGCTATGCACTACAACTTGGAGAGAGAAATTTCAGGGGATAAAAAGTGGACATTCCATCCAGTAAAAGAAATGGTGGGTGGACAGCCAGATGCCAGTTTCCATCCCAAGCAAAGAGTTAATGTACACAAACGCAAGGAAAGAACAGCTACACATCCGCACTGGTATCATCTCTATTTGCGAGTGCACAGAGAGGAAAGCTTTTCTCCTCCTGGCTTCAGAGGGGAAAAGTGTAAACTGGGTGAAAGCTCCTATAGCTGAAGATTTGACCTTGAATCTTTACAGGTGAGAGGACAGCTTGTCTACAGCATCGGTGGAGGATATTACGAAAGCACAGGTGGCTCTCCTAAAATAGTCTTTGCTCAAAATCAGAAAAGGACAGCTTTTATCCTAGTTTAAAATAAAGCCTCTTTGCCAGGGCTGTTATCTTTACACTGTCAGTCAAGCTGGCTGCCGAGCAATGGACTGAGCAAACGTGCACACAGGCACTTAGCACAACACTACAGAACTACTTTAAAAAAAAAAAAAAATCATCAGTTAGTGGAAATTTTTAAAAGTGTTTTTAAAAATATTGCCTCACTCATTCGCATCTCACTTCGGGAAGCCTGTAGAGTTTGCAGTGGCAGCCTTGACACGCACAACTCCTTCTGAAAAACATGAATGAAAGACCCGTATGGCGGGGCGGGGCCCAGCGCGCTCCGTTCACGGCAGTACCACAGGGATGCACTCAGGGAATGCCAATGGCCGTGGCCGCAGCCGAGGGGGTCCGACTGGGGGAGCCGGCTCCCGGCGGCCACACCGCGTCCATTCATAAACGCAGAACTGCTGAGGAGCGGCGCCTGCTCCGCCACCCGGCCACCGCAGCCGGGAGGGCGGCACGGCCGCGGAAAGGGGAGTACGGCCGTGGGGAAAAGGGGGCACGGCCGTCCCGGGAGGGTGTGCGGACACGAGTGGCCGCGCACCCGTGCACCAGTACAAGCGCCTGTTCCGACAGCCCGGGGAGAGCCCCCGCCGTGGGCGGCAGAGGGCTCGGGGGAGCGAAAGGACAGATGCGGAGCGAAGAGGAGCGATGGGGGGCAGCGGGCGGGCTGCTGACGCCCAGACACCCTGCTCCCACATACCGCTCCCGCCCGCCGCCCCAGCCCACCCGTGCCCTCCCTCCCTGCACTATCTTCAGCTCTCCGCCACGCTCCAGCGCCCCTACGGCTCCTTCGAGGCGGCCGCCGAGCGCCCCGGTGCCCCCGCCGCCTCCTTCAAGGATGAATGGAAGCGGGAGGAGGCGGGCTCCAGGGGAGGCACCGCCCCGCCTCGCTCCCTCAATGAACGCCCGGGAGCGGCCGCCTCGCCCCCGCCCCGTGGCCCCGCTGCTCTCCGACCGCGGGCACCGAGCGCGGCCGCTGCGCCTCCGGCCGGGGAAGGAGCCGCGCCTCCTTGCGCCCGCCGGCAGCTGAGGGGACACGGCCGGCTCCCGTCACGGGCCGGGCGCCATCCCGGTCCCCGCGCCCCTGTCTCTGTCCTGGAGAACCACACAAGCGCCGGGCCGGGGCTGCGCGGGGGAGCAGCATCCTCCCGAGCGGGCTGAGAGGCGGAGCCGCCGCCGTGCCGGGAGGGTTCAGCACCTCGGCCGGGGGAACAGGGCGAGAGCCGGGCGGCAGCCGCGGCTTTCCGCCGCCAGGCCGCCCCGGTGCGCTCCGCCACCCCGCTCCCCGTGCCCGGCCCCGGGGGCCAGCGGCCACCGCCGCAGCCCCTCGCCCGCGTAGGGAGAGCGGTTTTTACGGCCCCTTCCGCGCAGCCTGAACTTCCCCCTCGGTTGGGGACTGCCGCCTTTCCAGCGGGTTGTGCCAAACCCACCCCGGTTTCCAGCCACCCTCCGTGCAAAACCCATCTCGGGAAGAGAGGACGGGAAGTTTTGGGGAGCTCGACTCACCCAAGACGTTCCCGATGAGAGCCACAATGAAGACTACGATGTAGCCGGCGATCAGCGCCCATTCATATTCCTTGGGATGCAAATACTCCTTCCAGAGATATCGCAGGAACTCCTCATCATCGTAGTCGGAGGAAGGGGTTAAAAGAGCCTCCCGCGTTTCGTTTAGTTCCGACCCACTCGTCCAATTCCTGTACGGAGGGGAACCATCCTCTGGTTGAATCCCGGACATCCCTAGTGGTTGTTCCGGAGGCTGGGAAATAAAACAACAACCAACAAACCCAAACCCAGACCCTCTCAGGGCATCCGAGCTTTCTCCCGCCCGTCCATCGAGGCTTGTGGTTGCCAGTGCGAAAAGCGGGGTGTGGGGAGAAAAATGACGCGGGAACTTACGGGAACCAATGCGGGAACAGGCTGGGGATCCGCGTCGGTCCCCAACCCGCCCTGACGAGCCTTTCCCCCGACCGGGCAAGGGGCGCAGCCTCCCCCGCGGAGGCTGCACCCCCTGCACCGTCGTGAAAAAGGCTGATCGGGGTAGGTTACATGCCTCAGGTGCCAGAGTGCACCCGCCCCCGCTGGAAAAGTCACGTCCGTTTCAGACAACGTCGATTTTTGTTCCCCAAACCGTGCACACGCACCCTCACACAGCCCCGCATCTCTGCATGCCTCCCCCCCTTCCTCCCCCCGCTTCAGCTCATCCACAGCTCCTCATCTCTCCCCCAACCCTACCTCCAGCTTGTCCATCTCTCTTCTGACTGCTTCTCCTCGGTTTCTCACCCTCTCTTGCACAAGCACTTCCCTTTAGACTTTTCTACATTAGATTCCAGATATATTAAAGATATTTGTACATTAAAGGCTGTGGAAGGCTGCCGTGGGAGGAAGCGCAGGGTTAAAGGAGCCATTAAAAAACAGTGGCTAATGAGGCTGTCTCATTTCTGTGCTGCTTTGAAAGTTAGACTGAAACGGGAACCCTGTGTGTTTCCCAACACTGGTGGGAAAATCCCTGAGAGCTGAGCAGATAAATGTGAGGTTTCATTGGATTTGAAGATTGTGAGATCTCACTGTAGCTTAACATGCATTCACTGCCCTGAGGTTGCTTCAAACATCCAGCTTGGGATCTCGATACAGCAACTACCCCTCAGCTATTCTGAAATGGGCTCAGCTGGCAGAAAGCAGTTCAAGAGAACCCAGAAGCACTAGTTACACAGCCTGATAGGTCTCCTGGCTTCTGGTCATTACTTCTTGAGATATTTTCGTACTTCGCCAAGTGTACAATCTCTGAAAGAGAAGGGATAGGTCTGGACTTGTCTCTCCATGACTGATAAAATCTGATCCCCTCTTATTCAGGCAATCTCTTCACTTCATATCTGAATAATTTAATGAGTCTGATAAAAGCACCATTCCTACTGTGACATGGCACAACGAGCTCAGTTAAGCATTTCAGTGCAGGGTCAGCACCTCCATAGAAATGGAGGAAGTATTATGATGCAACTCTACCTCCAACACAAGCATAAGAGAGAGTCAGATATTCATTCATTAACACTGTGCCTAGGGTGCTTAGCTCTAGACAGTAGTTTAGGCTACTCAATTGTTTTTTATTGGTGTACAGGCTTCTCTACCACCTTCAAAGTTCAACGCAGCATACCTACACTTGGAATACCTCCTCCTGTTTCAACAGACTTACTCGCTTTGCTTTAGTTCCTTGTAAAACAAAGGAAAAATTTATTTCCTGTTCCACAAGGAACTTGAGTGAACTTTTTAATCTAATTATGTTATGAAATGTACTCAGATATACAGGTAGGATCAGCATCTGTCTTACATAAATTAGAAGGGTAGAGTTTGAAAACACCATAAGCAAAGATTAGATACTCTGCAGCTAACAAAAAAACCCTAAGGTTGTATTAGCTGAAGTATGAATATTCAAAAGTGATTTAAGCTCTCCTGACAACGTGGGATTGCAGAGTTACTTGATACACAAAAAGAGACCTTTATAAGGAAAAGAGCTTGTCATGGTCTTTGCTAGTGGCTAAGAGATTTAGAATGACCATTTGGTAGTAAACAACAGACAATCAGACTCATGCTCCAGCTTGTTTCCTCTGCTAAAACTGTTGTATTTTATTCCACTGTTTGCTTCTAAGTTGCCAAAAAGTCAAGTAATTATTTTTTTTTTTTCTGTAAAGTTTCTTCCTCAGTTTCATCATCAGTAGTGACCCCACCTGCAGTGCTGAACGCAGCTCTGAGGTTCCCAGCACAGGAAGGACATCAACCTTTTGGAGCTAGTCTAGAGGAGGGCCATCAAGGTGATCAGAAGGATGAAGCACCTCTCCTATCAGGAAAGGTTAAAAGAATCGGGATTGTTCAGGCTGGAAAAGAGGTGGCTTAGAGGTGACTTAATTGTAGCTTCCCAGTACCTGAAGAGAGCCTAGGAGAAAGATGGAGAGGGACATTTTACAAAAGTATGCAGTGATAAGACAAGGTGGGGGATGGATTTAACATGAGAGTAGGTTCATACCAGGCATTAGGAAGAAGTTGTTTACCCGTGAGGGCGGTGAGGAGCAGAAAAGGGCTGCTCAGAGAAGTTGTGGGAATTCCATCCCTGGAAGTCTTCAAAGACAGGCTGGATGGAGCTTTGAGCAACCTTGTCTGCTGGAAGGTTCCTTGCCTATAGTAGAGGGGTTGGGACTAGATAATCTTTAAGGTCCCTTCCATTCCAACCCAAGCCATTCTATGATTCCTGTGAAAAGAAAGGAATGCAATTTAAAAGGCATAAGTATTTGAAAACAACATGAATTTGCAAAAAACTTTTCATAAGATTCATTATTTTTTCAACAAGATTACAAATCTGACTGATAAATACATAAATAATAGATTACATAGATTAATTAGCTGTCTAAGTTTGGTATTCCTAGAGAATAGGAAGACATTTGCTTTGATTGATACCACACATTCTGATTAGGGAGCAGGCTAGTAAAAAAATCAATGTAGCACACATTAAAAAGATTAAAAATGGGTTAGCTAACAGATCCCAGAATGAAAAGATAGACAAAGAATCATTGCTGAATCTATGCATTCCTACTGTCAGCTCTTGGTTCTGTTATACTCATTCTTAAGTGACCTTGAAGAAGCTGGCAGGTGACACAAAGATGAGGTGTAATCAGCTAAACACACGCTCATCACAAATCAGTAGCCAGAAAGCTTCATTTGATCATTGGTTGTATAAATGAGTATACCTGTGAAAACAAACTGTTTTAAAGTATGAGTGAAACAACCTAGTGAAAATATTCACCGTGTATTATATTCACCACTCTGCTACCAAGGAAATGGTTTTCAAATGGAGCCGTTTTTGCTACGCATTTTAAAATCAAGATCAAATGTCTTTCAAAAAGATAAGTGCTAGATGAGATGAGAATTAATTCAGAAAAATCACATGATGTGGAATGCAAGAGGTCAGACTAGATGATTATGGTTGTCCCCCTCTGGCTTTCTAATTTGTGAAAGTGTGTTAGCTAAATCAATTCCCCTGATGAATTTTGGTTCTGATTTATCTTTTCTTTTAATTATGCTATCCTCATCAAGCTTGGTGCAACAGTTTAAATCTGCTCCTTTCATATGGAAGTGTACAGAAAAAGTTCAAAATTATGTAATTCTTATTTTAATGGGGGATTTTTTGTTGTTTTTTGGTTTTTTTTTTTTAGTTCAAAGCCTGCTTAACACGTGGTTTTACAAACTTCTATAACCAAAGAATATGCTGGTGACACAGCACTTAAAAGACGCTTAAATTCAAGGGTATATCTATTAACCTTATCTCAGGAGAGTACTGTCTGGTACTTTATTTAGCTAAAAGGTTCACATACATTGATATCTCTTCTAATCCATAATTTTCCATCACTAATCCAAAAATACTGAAATTAAATTACGAGCCCTATAAGATATGTCTTGTGGCTTTCAATATCACTTATTATATGATATTAGACCATGTGAATATTAATCACACAGGATTTTATGCTTTATTGCATCTGATAGCTCACAGGAACTGACATTTATAGAGAATAAACAAATCTTACTTCAGCATCCAAGTTTATTGCTTTGTCGAACACATTTCCCTCTCCATAACCATAGTCTTACTTCAGACCTACATTTTTATTAATCACACAAACAGGTAGCATTCTTTTCTTTTGTGAGAGACTAGCCTTTTCATTTAAATATCTATTTCATTCAGAGGATTAGTTCTGTAGTAGTCAAATATCATTTTAAATTAGGAGCCCTTTTCTCAGGTTAGAATTAATTTGCATTTTTGAATTTTTTGCAACTTTGTTCAAGAGGCAGCTCAGCTGGGGAGTTTCTATTCTGCCTTCGTTGAACATTTTAGCAGGTGATTTTGTTATTGGGAAGCAAACCATATGAACACAAGCACTTAAGAGAAACAGACTTCCTTCCCTTCCTTCCCTTCCTTCCCTTCCTTCCCTTCCTTCCCTTCCTTCCTTCCTTCCTGCATTTTTCTGTTCCTGTCTCTGTCATGAAATACACCCCTGAGAGAAGAAAACCACCAGCCTAATTTTTATTTACCTGAGTCATTTTGGCCAGTCAAATTTCAGATTTTGCCTATGAAGGTCCTCTGGTATCTTACCCCTATAATGGTGTTTCAAGGTGGAAGTGCTGATCCCTGGCAGCAGTGCTAAGTAGTTTCTGAGAAGCAGATGGACTATTATCAACTAAATAGTGAAGATGATAAATTATCAAGTAGAAACAAGCTAGAGCAAGAATAGAAGACTGAAAGAAAAAGCCAGGATTAGAAATCTATACAGCCATAAATTTCATTGGGGTGATAAGGATAGTGGCCATCAGGCAATGAGGTGAAAAGGATCACAAAAGAAAAATAGATATTTTTGTGAACAGAATTAATTAATCAGTCACCTGTATAAGTAAACTTAATGATGTTCCATCATCCAATGCAGCATTGTGTTCCCTTTAGGTGGGCTCTTGTCTTAGCATCAACTCAGTGATGAATTGTAGGTTAAAGATTCAGAACTAATTTTAGCATAAGAGATAGTCCTCAAACCTGCTGCTAATTTTTTTGAACCGGGGATATGAGAAGCATCCAGCTATTACCCTTGTTTAGGCAACCTCAGGTATTTTTTTCTTTGAATGTAGAAAGCAGGAGCCAGTTAAGCAGGATTTTGTTTTAAACAATGCAAAAACTTGCAAAGATATTATTACCCCACTAAAGCAGGAGTACAAGCAACACTCTATTTATTAGCTGACTAGAACCATTAATTTAAGTCAAAGCTAAGATAATTTGCTCTGTTACTAGTAGTGATTAGATAAGAAAAATTAGCTGTTTGTTAGCTCATGCCATCTTTATTATTAATATCCACCAATGCAGAACGTATTTCAAGTGAAAAATTCTGATTCTAGTCTCATTCACTCTACTGTAAATTAGAAGTATCTTCATTCATGTCAGCAGAGTTGTGCTGCTATAATACAAATTAGAATAACAATTGTTCAAATTCAGATTGAAAACAATATGAGAATCTGATTCTCAGTGAAATGTCTGTTGTCCAGCTGGGAACAGAATTGCCTAACATTATCCCTATATGTTAAAGATATAATTTCCAAGGGTATGCAATGCATATATATAAAAGTACGCTGCTTCACCATGCTTTTCTTGGTCCATGTGCTTATTAACAGCCTTTTTTTATTACTAAAAGAGGTTTTAAAACTTCATTTTATTTCTTTTAGAAAAAAAAAATAGGTTTGATATATGAAAATGAATGTGTACCATCTGCAGAGTTCCCCACCAAGTTACAAATATTTAAAAGCAAACACATTTAATGATCAGGGCACAAATCCAAAGATAGAGAGAACGAATTACAAAATGCCTTTCCTGAAAATGTCTCTGAACTGTATATGGAAGCTGAAAAAGGGATGTCTGTTTGCTCTTTTTGTTTTTAATTAAGTCAAGGCATGCCCAATGATAATTTCAGTCAGCAAGTTTAAATATGTAAAAAAACCCCTCTTCTTAACTTCATAAATATATGTGAGCACCAAAAGTAATTTTTGTAGAAGCTAAGACAAATTTATTAATAGTCCATCAAAGCTGTTAAACTAAGCAGGGAAAATATGAATTGGAATAGAACCTTTTTCTCAAAATCATTCTACCTGGAATCTTCTTCTGACCCATTTGGAAATAGCAGAGGATCTGTGGTGTACTCTGGGACAAGATAGATGCTTTCATATTAACTTTTTTTTTACTAACAAGAAGGAAGAAGAACACAGATTTTAAAAAATAAATATTTTGATTATTTTAAAGGAAATAAAGGTCTTTCAAATGAATTCAGAACCAAAAAAATATGTATGACTTACTGCAAAGTTTTCATGGTGATTAGAGCATTGGATCTGCCCTTGGCAACATGGTGTAAGGAATAGCCTCTGTTCTGCAGAATGCATATTTTAAACAGGTGAGATAGATTAGGAATGGGAAGTGAACAGTGACAAATATGGCTTTAAGGGACTTACCACTTTCACTGTTATCAAAGCTAAATGACACCAACATGTATTGCAGGCCAGTGACCTGTAATTTTTCTATTTGAGTTCATAGGCCTCCTGACAGAAGACCAGAAAAAAAGAGCTATATCATGCTATTGCTTTTATCTCTAACTCCTCCTGTTGCATAAGGCAAATGAACCCCAGTCATGGTCACATCTCTGGCAGTGGCAGAGAGTACGTAAGTAGAGGAGAACATAAGGGTAAGGCGAGTTTGCAATGATACTTCCCAACTTTCTATCTTTGAGCAAGCTGCAAATTGGCAGCTTCCTGAGGCAAGTCATTATGTTTGGTTAATGAACAGGTCTTTACATGTTTTTCCCAACGATTTTGTTTAATTGTTTCCTGAGCCCGAATGAACCTCTGGCCTCCACTGAAACTAGAAGCAATGATTTCCACAGTTTGTTAGAGTGCTCCTCCTTTGCTACTTTTGAAAGTGTTCCTAGATAGTTTTATTTTATTTGGTTTGTTGTTTATGAAGTGTACAAATGGAGTATTTCCCTTTCCAGTTTTTCTATACCATTTGTGATGACCTTTTCTTCAGTCAAGTCCTCCTTGGAACTATCTCCATTTCAGCAATCATTTTATTTTTTCTAATTAACTTAGCATAACAGGAAACTTTGTTACCTTTTTTATTCATGTCGTGATTCATCTCCAATCTGTTTAAATAAGGTCCAGTTAACTCGGTGGGATTTTGTTCCTGTCACTTGTTCGAATTTTGTTTGGTTTGTCCTGTACACTATTTGAGTGCTTCATTTGAGTACAGCATTCTTTAATTCCCAGATGAATCATCTCAATTGTGCACTTTTTGGCACATTGGCTTTCAGATAGTCAGTTTAAAAACATAGCCATTTTTAGTTTCATCAATAGATTTCTTCTTCCTTGGATAGACTGTGTCCCTTATAGCAGTTTGGTCTTTTCTTAAAGTTTGCTCCATTCTTAACAGACTGACTCTGCTCTTTAGGCTGTTACTCAGACATACTGACACTGCACTCTGTCTAGGCCTGTTCATGGTACTGAGAACATTCCTCAGGTCATCTTTACTCGAAGATTTTCTATATTCTGTTGCTACTATTCTGTAATATGACCTCTTGAGATTTCCATTTTAAAGTTAAGTTTTCAGAGAACAAATAGAAGTATTTTGTCATGAGGAAAGTTCACAAAACATCAAAAGCATTTCTTTCCATGTCATTCTTCACCCCTTGCTATTTTGTTTCTTAAGCTAGGTATATTTTCATGGCATTTAAAGATTTTAATGCTGCCTTGATAGTTTATTCCAGGCCTGCTTTCTTTTTCTTTTTCCCAGCTTAATAAAGTATTTCAGTTAGGTAACAGGGAGACCTTAATTTCCTCCTATTTTCAATCAACAGTTGCAGGCATATTTCTTCTCATTCATTCAATGACCTTGTAGGCGTCTATACAATACTTTGGACTGCAACATGCAGAACTTTGTAATAATTTCCCTTATTGTTGCAAGGTCTCCTGTGATAGAAGAACATGTTTTGTGCATCAGAAATTGAAGTCATAATAGCATTCAATTTCAAAAGAAAAACATAGAATTTCTTATACATTTTGTCATAGAATCATAAAAATATTAAGGTTTGAAGAGACGGCCAAGATAATCAAACCCAACCATTAACCCAGCACTGCCAAGTTCACCACTACACCATGTCCCAAGCACCACATTTACATGTTTCTTGAATACTTCCAGGGATGGTGATTCCACCACTTCCCTGGAGAGTCTGTTGCAATGCTTCTCATCCTTTCAGTAAAGAAATTTTTCCTAGTATCAAATCCCCTGGTGCAACTTGAGGCCATTTCCTCTTGTCCTATCACTTGTTACCTGGGAGAAGAAACCAGGCTCCACCAGTCTACAAGGTCCTTTCAGTTAATTGTAAAGAGCAGTAACATCCCTCATGAACCTTCTTTTGCCTGGACTAAACAACTCCAGTTGCCTCAGCTGCTCCTCATTAGTCTTGCTCTCCAAGATCTTTCAGTCCATGGAGCCAAAGTGCACTGCTTTGCCAGCACAGACTGCACTGATTTGTTTCTCTTTAGCACTTTGCTACTGCATCTATAAAATGTATATTTACTAGGGATATTAGAGAGAAGTCTGAAACTCAACACCAAATCAGTGTGAAGAACTTGATTATTCAGGCTTTAAGATACGCTGGGCCAAAAAAATAAATAGATAAAAGAAGTTGCTTAAAACTAGGACCTTTATTGGTTTTTTCCAGCTCCCCAAATATTGGTCATTGCTTTCTCTTTTCATGTCTTACTGTCAGTTGCATGTTTCAGTAAGTCTTACTGACTGTACATTAAAGAATATTATTACCCAGTGTCTTGTTAGACAGTGGCTGGCTCAGTTTTTTACTCTGCTTAACATGGTAAGCCAACAATTCAGTTGAAAAAAAAATAAAATACCCCAAAATGTCAAAAAGAAAAGGAAATGTTAAAAGTTCTAGATACAGATCAACATTATACTGCAGAAATTAGCCTAGTCTGAATATCAGATGAGCCTTTTAGTGAATTAAATTCATATTTTTTCATCTCAGTCAAGTCACCTTTCATTTTAGAAGTCAAATCTAGCTTCAGTTCTCATGCCTGAGAATACCAGAAGTTACTATTATAGGCAGATTTTTCTCTTCCCTTTGCCACTTGAGCCTCAGATAATTATAGTTCTGCCATCCCTACTGTTAAGTTGTGTGCATTCTTTACAGGAAAAGCCTATTATTTATGGAAAGGAGAAGGAAGGAGTCACTTAGGGACCATCTTTGCTACTGGTAAAGGCAATTGTGGAAGACTCAATCTGTGACCAAGCCTGTGCAGACTTACCCATGCTGCTGTGCAGCACCACATTGGGGCTGGCAGGGGCCTGAGTGGGCTCAGATGTGTGACAATACACACATCACTGTTGATTTGGGCCATCAGATAGAAACCCATCAGATAGCACAGGAACTTTCCCTGTTTTTCCTTTACAAGGAAGCTGCCAGCTCAGAATTATATTATTTAAAAAACTATTATAATCTCTCACAACCCTGTTACACATTGAGGCACCAACACTGAAAAGGAGAAAGACTTACTTTCCTGTGAAGTTGAAAATGTGAGGCAGTGCTTAATAAGCTTTGAGTGATGAGGATTAACCAGGAGGCTGTAGCAGACCTGCACCTTTAAGTTTCTTTCAGGAAGACTTTGGGAGTGAGGATGTATTAGTCTCTCCAATTCTTCCAGTGGTTATGAAGATAAATAATCCACTTCTGTGGGAGTCAAGACTATAAACAAGACTGGGTCTGTGATGCTTTTCATTATCTCCTCTTATAGTATGTAATCCTATTGGCTGCACGTTTTTCATTTTTTGCTGTAGAACAGCTTGCAAACAAGGCATCCTTTCTCAGTTTAATTTCAGCTGGATCAGATTAACCAAGATATTCAAGTAAATATCTCATGGCAAAGCACGAGCAGAGCTTGGAAAAGCATCATTTGAAAAAGCACTATTCACTACTTTCCTTCCACATTTGCTGCCTGTTTAAATGCTTAGACCTTCTCAGATGTTTTTTGCTGTTTTTTAGTAATGTTTTCTTCTGACTACTTCAAAACTCTAGATGTGAAGACCATTTCTACTGAAGCATATCTGAACTCTCAGCATTTTCAACTTTATGAAGATTCTATATGTTTATACACATCATAGTCTGTTGCTTGCAACCACATATAGAAAACTGTCATCTTTTAACCTCATCTTCTAGTTACTCATCTATAAACTCAGTTCACAGAATTTCCTTAGTGTGATTGTCTGTAAAAACATAAATTTTAGGTGCTATAAGTGAAGGGGGTGAAGGATGGCAAGTTTAACACCTAAATTTATATGAGTTACGTAAATCCTGATACTGGTGCACTGAAAATATTGAGAGTCTACTAAGTCCAAACTAATGTCAGAACATGAGAAATCTATTCCTTCCTTTAGCCATTTTGTTTCCTTTCTGTGAATTTGCTCAGTCATTCAATGTGTGTAAAAAAACCCACAAATTATTCTGGCTTCAGTATATCTACTCACATCTACAATCACCTAAACAGAGTTGATTTATAACCTTAGTAAATATTTATGTATTTTTTAACAGGACTTTTAAAATGCTCCTTCATTTTCCATTGTTCTTCCCAGTGAAAAAGACTGAGTTGGATCATGAGATGGAGAATCTACACTGAAAATTGAGCTGTTGTAAATGCACCCCAAATTATTTGTTACTTTGTTGTTAAAGTTTACTGAAGGTCTCTAATTAATATGTAAATACAGGGAGAAATGACAATTAGGGGAAAAAAACAAGAGTATGGTATAATTACACAGTTCAGTGTTGTCCCATCAGTAATATTGTAGGAAGTGTTAGTGAATCTATCACTCAAAGACCACACTGCACCTCTTGAAGATCTTTGTAAAAAAGTGATGAGAATGATAAACACCATGAGAATTTCTTTCAAAAGTAGAACATTTTCCTTAGGAAACAAATCAGAAAGAATATCAGCACGTGTCAAAAATGCACAGCAGGACAAAAACAATCTACATGTTTCTGCTCTAATTCATGGCACAAGAAGGAATCACCAAATGAAAACAGTGGTGGGAAATAAAGGATTGATCCAACAGCTTTCTTTCCAACAAGGTAAAAATAGACTATAAAATTAATTAAGGTAAAAAATTTAACTACCTTTTAAAAGGTCTCATAATCAACATATACAACAAGAATATCCAGACTTGTCACTGCTAATTATAACTATAATCCAAGCTTAGCTTTCCTGCGTTAGAAATTAGGTGAGATTTCTGAAATTTCCTGTGGAAATCCTACTGCCCATAAACACACTATGGAATCCACCAGTAATGCAATAAGATGCACTTTAAAATGAGCTAAATTTTGTTTCTCCACAAGTCCAACTTACTGTAAGTAAGCCAGTTATACCCAGATATATAAATTATATATCTCCTGTTGTCACAAAAATCACAGTAAACATGGATGATTACAGTTTAACTGAGTGTTTTTCAAGTTACATTATTATATTCAAAACAATTTAAGAGAAGTATATTCCATCTTGAATATAAGATTGCAGCACCTGTGAATAATTAAGAAAACAGGCTTCACTTTCCGTTAAAGATGAAAAAATAAATGTACACATCAGAATAATGCCAAAAGATTTTTTATTTTTATATGTGCTTAAAATATTTGTACTCTGTAGACTATTATTGTATAATTATATAGTTTCTTAGCTAACTCCAGACTTTTCCTACTCTGTTAGACAAACACATTCCTGGAATCCTATTCTAATCTTGCTTCTTCATTGAACTAAGGTTGTTTCGCTTTACCATTTATTTAGACATAAACAATGTAGAGCTAGAAGAAAATGGGAGGTTTCTGTAGGGGGCTGAACCAAGAGAGGAATTACTTCATTAACTGTACTTCTAATTGGAGATTCTTGTAAATTATGCTAATTTGCTAAACTTATAAAGGTGTTGAAGCTTTGTATCACATGTGCATTTTATCACCTTAATCTTGTTTGGCTCTTGATTTTAGGGGCTATCTGTCAACAAGAACATAAAAATTTCAACTCAGATATGCAGGCTAACCCCCTGCAAATTTGTGCCTTTGTGGAAGGCAAGATAACCTCACAGAATTGTATTAATAATATATTCTTAAATTGTGTACTTGGGTCTTACTCAGATCTCCTTTTACAGAGAATATGAGAGGCTAGCTTAAGTTACCTGGAAACTGTCCTAAATTGCTTTTCAGCAATCCAAGATATTTGCACAGGAAAAAGTTTCCTCTTCCTAGATCCATTGACAGAGCTTAATATTGTAGGCTGAGAGCACACTGGATAGAAAGAAAAAGGCTCACACTGCCTTCTGTACATCAATCCATCTCCTAGGAAACTAGTATTTAATTCATTACCCTGTTCCCTCACTCTGCTAGAGACAGCGTAGTCAGATAATATTTCTCCACTCTGTGGAAAGGGATACAGCTAAGAGGCAATATGCTTTACACAGAAGCCAAATGCTTCTTTTTGCTATCAAAGTCATTGCAAGCAGCATTACAATGTTGGGGTTTACTTTATTGCTGTACTATCTTGTGACTTCCAATACATTTTCTTTCAGTCTGTAGTTGAAGATGTGCATTTCCTGCATATTGGTTATTTCTTTTCTTTAAATATTATCATGCCCCATGCCTTAAGAAAAATAGTGTCTTTGCTGGTCTACAAGATGTAGCATTTTCTTTTGTTATATACTAAATTATAATTCTACAACTCTCTTAGTGACCAGGTTTTTAAATTTTAGATTTACTCTGTTAATAATGTTTTGCTGGAAAGTAATTCATACCCAGTTAAAAAATAAAATTAAAAAATTATTTGCATTTCAGCAAAAATACCAAACTTGAATGTTAAGGAAGTTTCACTTCCTATCAGAATTTATATAATCTTTGAAAAACTTACTGCTATCTCTGCTGATTTCTGTTTTTATTTTTATTTTAAAGCAAACATTTTTTAAGCAGGAATAAACAAGCATAAGTTACTAAAGATTAACTGAGTACTCAAAACTGCAGTACTCAAGAAATCACATTTTCATTTTATAATTAATAATAATGTAATTAATTAATTTTAATTTTATAATTAATATTTTGAACAGACATCTGGAAAATATATCACACACACAGGGATGTACCACAGATCAAAGGTAGCACTTTTCAGTTGTTCTTCTCTGTTCCACATGTTCTGCTAAATAGTTGTTAACCAGTTTGAGAAAAGTTCTATTGCTTAGAGTAGAAGTTGACTTCAGGTGAGGAAAGTTTTACAGCCTGCTTGTCTATGTGCTTGCCCCTGTAGTTCCTATGCATGTGTTTAACTAGTAAGTGAAGCAATGCATGCATCTGTAATTTATTTAAACAGGGCCAGGGGCTGTTCTTTGGTCCTGAGTGAATGGGTCACAGGCTAGACACATCAACACTACTTTGCTCTCAGCTTTGGGTCTTTTGATGGCCTCTCTACTGGTACTGTCTGTATCTGTACAGTAAACTAAGCAAAACCTTTGCAGTGACTGATATGGTTTGGAGGTTAAACTAGGGCAGGAACAATTTCCAACACGCAGTTCTCAGGACACCACACATTTTCCAAGAGAAGTTTATCTCTACTGACACCAGTTCCTGGCTTGTGTATTTGTCCCTGGATCATCTTTGTTGCCCTTCTTGAAGATGGGTGTAACATCTTTATTTTTACAGTCAGTAGAAATCTTCCTTGATTGTCATGGCTTCTTAAAGAAATTTGCCAGTCAATGTGAATGAAATTAGCTGGTTCCTTTAGCGTTGCTGGATTTATCCCATCCCAAATAATTGAATTTGTTTAAGATTTCCTTAGCTGTATCTTCCTCTAGTGTCATTTTCACAGCTTCTCCAATTAGATGCAAAAGACCTGAGAGCAGACCTTGCCAGAAAAGACTGTGAGAAAAATGTCATTGAATACTTTTGCCTTGTCCATGTCCTTTTCCATTAGGTGAGCACACTGAGGAGCGAACCCACATTTTTCTTGGTTTTCCTTTTGCTGTACATTAAGAAAATCCTATTTTCTTTCATGGACTTCACCAGTTTAAGCTCCAGCTAATATCTGACTTTGCTAACTCCAGCCCTATAGTTCCTCAAGTAGCCCATCCCGATTTTCACCTTCTTTGTATTTCCTTCTTGTTTAGCTCAACTCAGTGGTAAATCTTCTTTTAGAACTGGACATGATAAAAATGTTCACAGTCACCTGATGTGAAAAGCTCAACCTGTACACACACTTCTACTTCAAATGAATTATTTTTTGAGGAGTTTTAAGTTAGGTCAGGAGTCATCAATTTTTCAGAGCTGGCATAAAACATTAATAAACAACCCACTACATAGAATCACAGAATCATCAGAACTGCATTCGTGTCCTTATTTTTCATCTGTGTACAGCTAGTACTGCCAGGTGACCCAGCAGCACTCAGATCTTGTGTTGATAATGGTTGAGCCACGACCTACAAGGACCTGAGAAGGAAGCAGGGAGCTGCTGGTTGCCTCTCCTGTTGATTCCAGCTGCAGATCCTGTCATCCATATGACAGGCTGCTATGTCAATATTTATTTCCTGCTGGAATACACACTGTTTACTTAGGATGAATTTTACTTGGAAGAGAAATGCCTTTGATGTTTTCTGTGACAAGTACTATATTCATCGTGTTAGGACTGAGTTTTCAGTTAAATGAAATTAGGCAGTGCAGGTAATAAATCATAGCCCTTGAAAATTAGAACAAACTGCCTTGTTCTTATTCCAAAATACAGCACTTAAAAGAAAACCACGGTAGCCTAGAAAACATAAGGAAACAGAATTAAAATAAAACTAGTCATTTCTGAAGAAGTTATTATGGGAACAGACACAAAAGAAAAATGTGGGAGGGCAAACAGGAAAATAGAGATGTGCAGACCTATCTAATGACCCAGTCACTCACACTGCTGAAAATAAAACTCAAGTCTCCCAATTTCAAGCCTTGTATTTTATACACCAGACCTTTGCATCTCAGAACTGCAGGACTGTGAACACTGTGGCAATGTAGCCCATTAAAAAAAGAGGCAATCACAAGCCTGAACATTTTAATATATTCTTTACTTCTGAAAGTATATTCTTTCCTTGAGGTAATGGATCGCAGCAGAGCTATGACTGTGTGTGCCATGTTATTTCAGCTGCTGATCAAAGCATCCATTCCCTGTACTGGATACCTGTTGAGGGTTACACACAGGGGAGGCTGCTGGAAAGGCTTGAACAGATGCTGCTCTTAATCAGCACCTATTAAGTTTTCTCCTGAGCTCAGTTTGGCTCCTTGGAAGATGGAGGCGTCACTTAGCTATGTCTGGGTCAGGTGCTCGCAGGGGTGATGTTTAAATGTAAGACATCATAAGTGCTGGTACAGAAAACCACTGTGCTTCAAGGCAGGCAGCCAAGTACCATTGCCAACAGCTCACAGCCCTTTGTGGGAGCTTCCATCTGAGGAAACAAGTGGTATTTATCATGAAAGTGAGGCTATGCCTATACTAATAAATTAGTATTCCAGACACAATTTTCTGGAAATTGCATCAATATTACTTAACTATTTTACTCTTCAAATCAGGACACTATGTCCAAAGTGTATTTCAATTCACTAATATAAGCCCAGGTATAATCTGAATGTGTACAGCTCCTGTCAGTTAGAGGTCCGTGGATGTTCAATGTAGTTCTGAATGAAACACAAAAAATCATTTGCATTTGAGGAAAGGTGTGTGGTGCAGCATCACATGAATATTTCCATCAATGCATGAGCAGGACTAGACAGATCAACTATTATAACTCAAGGATTTCTGTTACAGAGTAGTTCAGCAAGGTTCTTTCAGCAAGCGATAGCTTAAGGCCATTTTAAATTCTTTCACTTGCTCACAGCCTCAAGGCTTGTTCAGTACCAGAAACTAGAATTGCAGAAATGTGTCAGTGGGTCTAGTAAAGCATAAGGAATTGCCATTTATAAATATGTTTCTTTAAAAAATCAGGAAACTTTCTCAATGTTTTGACTTAAAGCCAATTGTTTTTGGTTCCTATCCAAGCATTCTGAAAATTTTTCTTCAGTGACACAAGAGATGGCACAAAGTTCCTAGGGAGCAACTTGAAAAAAAATTTTTAGTCAGTAGCTTCAGGTATAAGGAAGGAGTACTACAATCTGTGCTATAATCCACATATTTCTCACATTTATATTGCTCCCAGGAAGCTAAGAACTGTTACGAAATTCTTTGAAGGATTATAACTCCTTACAAAGATGTGAGCTAAATAAACCAGCCATGGGAGTTTTCACCTTACCAAGTTCTGGCAAAGATGGGGATGGTGCTGATTCCAGTAATGTATTTCCTTCTGGGATATAAAATGTCAGGTGATAAAATTGATAGGGAATGCCTTAAGGGAAAAAAAACCCTCAGCAAAATCCCCAATAACTCTTCACTTCTAGAAAGGCATCAGAGTTGAGAGTCACATCTTCACATAAAACAGATAGCCTAGGCATAGAAGAGTGTACACATTACATTCTACATTTAGCACATTTAGATTTACTTCCCCTCCCCTCACCCTCACTTAGGGATTAGCCAATAGAACCTTAAAAATGACCACACTTTCATAGGTGCAAATGACAAGCTTGTATTATCTGGAGTGGATGAGAAAATAAACCCCCTGATTTTCTTTTCATTTTATGAATGGTTATGTGTAAAACAACAGGCAACAGAGGTCTAAAAACAAAAAGGACAAGGAATCCAAAGTGATTATATATGGGGCTGACAGCAAAAAGTCACAGCCTACAGAGTTTCTGTGTTAGGCAATAACACAGGAGGCAATAATGTCTCCTGAGTTATAGATGCTTGGATAAAGTACAGATGAAGATTGAGGGAAGTACTATCAACTCATGGGAAGCTAACAGCATGTTTCTATTTGAGAAGAATTTGAAAGGTTTCCAGCATGCTGATGGCAGACATATTTCAGACCCAACATTAATCCATTTCATTTGAAAATAAAAGCTCTTCTATACATTAGGATACAGGCTTAGCAGAGTAAACTGTTGATTAAAAAATTAAAGAAAGATCTCACCTAAACTCCATGACAAAACTATTAGACAGTTATCTATGCCAATGTCTGAATCCTGGCACTGGAACTTCAATGTCCACAATTAAAAATTTTTAAAATTGTTCTGGAGCTGGTTTTTACTAAATAATTCCTCTACTAAAAAATTCTGGGGAATTGTTCAGCAGGTAGCACAGGCAAAGAAATATTCCCAGTAGAGTTTATGAATAAAGAAACCTCCTGTCCTGCAGTCAGCCTAACTACACTGAGGCAGCCTAATCCTGTCACTACTCTTTGGGACTGGAAAATGAACCTGGACATTGTTCCTTTGCTGACAGAGATGCAACCTGACAGAATTTTGAACATATCACCAATGTAAATTTATTTTAAACCTTTTCGTCTAGGAACTGGTCCTATCTTTCATTTGTACTGATACATAGGAAAATGACTTTTCAGATCTTCTGTGAATATGTAAGTAGCATGTGAAAATAAAGTTTCTGATAGGTAAGATGCCTTCATTGGAGGAAAAACATCTCCTGATCTCAAGGGACCTAACTTTATCATTAGGGTAATGTCATTTAGGTATGATTAAAAACAACCCTTGTAATTTTCCCACCTTCAGCAGAATTATATTTCAAAAATAAAGTTCAAACTGTAGCACGTTTGACAGTATGTGCTAAATAATTTGCTCTTTCCACTGACTGACAATCAGATACTTTTACTGAATTATTTCCTAGACAACCTAGTGAGAGTTTTGTGATTTCCATTATTCATTACTTTTTTGAGCTGATTGTGGACAGGAACTCCCATGGCAGTCTTCATTTTGAGAATAAATGAATTATAAAAATGTGGTTTTTCTTTGTCCTAGACACAAAGCCTGTTTTCCCTCAGTACAAGAGCAAAAGGACCTTTCTTTTAGTTTTCTGGTCATCTTCTCAGTGAGTTTTGTACCCATAGAGCACCCTTCTTTGAGCCAGGTTCATGACTGCTTTTCACCCTTATTTTCCTCATGGGTGTGCATTCTTCCAAGAGTCTTCAAGCCTCTTCAGTTGCAGCCAGTCACAGGAAAATCTCTCACAAAGTGTAGCTCATCTTTGTCCTGACTATGATATTTGGCTAAGTTTTTCAGGAGTTGTCTTGTTAATTTTTATAACTGTCAATCTGTAAAGAAGGCTGAACTAGACATGTTTTGTTTAAACTGAGTTTATTATTGTCTGTTGACCCCTTCACAGAAACCAGTAACACCTTTCAGTACAAGAAATATCTATACCACTCTCATTATTTCTTGTGATTATTCATGGAGCAAGAAAACCATTGCAAGTTTAATGATAGTTAAATTCAATCCTGCCTGCTGGAATTCCAATGTGGCAGTTCTTCTGGCATCCCTGCTACTTTGAAAACGCCATCATTTATTTTGTGGTTGCTATGCCCAAAAATCATTAGCTATGAACCAGCTTTGCAAACTGTCAGCATAAAAAACCCTGGGAAACCTGTGTGACCCTGAAGGCCGTGTAGGCACCTGTCATTGGGAAAGTAAGAATAAGAACCTGTAGCATGCACAGGGATTTGAAGGGTTCATTATCATTAAAATCTCCTGATTTCTGTTTGCATTAAAAGTTATAATACTAGCATTCTCTGTAATCAGAAATTGAACGGCTCAAAGTCACAACTTTGGAAAGATTAGCAGGAACTTCTCTGGGCAAATAGGTCAGCAAGTCCTTTTGCACCACACTGAATGCAGGACAACTGCAGGAAGCATTCAAGGTGTGGCAGAACTAGTTAAGCTCTATGCCTCTAAAGACAGAACACAGATACCAGATTCTATTTAATAGAAGGCGTCCTCTTGGTATATGCTTTATCTATGGCATGACAAAATAATTTAAACTCTGAACTGGAACATCCAAGTCAGGATTGTCATCCTAGGGTCCGAGAAGAGAGAAAGTAAGGCAGAAAAGTCTATAGAGAATTGAAATCTTACAGACTTGCCTGGAAGCCTTCCCTGACCACAGAAGGATCTTGGAAAACTTTTGGTTTGAACTTTAATGTCTTTTTCAATTGCTTAAAGAGAGGCAGAAAGGTTTTACCATAGTATAAGGCTGGAATAGGTAAGAATAAAGGCTTGTTGTTGCCTTCTATCTGGAACTTTATGAGCTGTGATCATTAGACCCCAACCTGGACATGACACACATAACTCAGATAATTCTCAAAAATAAAGGAGGAACTTTCTAAAGTTACCAAGCCAATTCTTATTAACATATTAAAGTATGGAAGAGAAGGTACCTCTGAATCTATTTTAGAAACATCTTGTTTTTCTATCCTGTTCAGAAAGCTTTATTCCCTTCAGTTTAATCCAGAGACCCCAATGAAAGATTTCCCTTTTCCTTCTGTTAATTCTTTATGTTTAAAAGATCTACCTTTTATGTAAATCTGTTTGTGAGATTTGGATATTTGAGTTAAAAAGCTACAAGCTGAAAATTAAATGTAATTAAACACAAATTTAATCTTTGAAATGAGGTTTAATTTTACTTTTATATTTCTAAACTAAGATTCCAAACTACTTACAGCAAATACCTTTTTCTCCTAACCTTTTCATTCTACTGAGACTCACATTTTTAATTTGGCCAGTTACGACTGATAAAATAGCATTAGACATTCTTGTTTATGGCAAGATTATTCTTCTTTTTAGATGTGGCGAAGTCTGCTATTTCAGACAATTTTAATTATCATGCAAGACAAAATATTGTACAAGATAAGTGGATTTCCATCATTAATAAACCAACTTAATAGACTGTGATGAATTTACATAAATTATTCTTTAAAGTGCAAAACTATATGTACAGCATATACCTGTATGGTCACTTTTTCCTTGAATTTCAATTTTTAATAAATGGAGGCTAAAAAATGTTTGAATAGCTTGTAAGGTATTTCATGGTCTTGCTTCCTGATTAGTTTACTGCTATTTTGAATATTTGTATAAGATTTTGCAGATTGTTCTTCTCAGTATTTTATCTAGGTTTTATTTATCAAACAGTATACCAAAAAAGAAAATTGCTAGAAAAGAAATGGCAGCTAAGCAAACCCAAGTGCAGAAATACTTAGAACAAATATAGAAGTATCAACATCTGAATTATTTGCATCCTTCTTTTTGTTGCATATAGTTAACTTGTACTAATCCTGAATCATGAGATCACTTTTACCATAAGCAGGTGAGGAAAATGGTCAATAATACAAATTTGTTGTACAAATTTAAACGTATCTGTAACTGATAATGCACTTGAGGGGGTTCTGTGATGTGGCAGTTCCCTGAAGGTAAAGCATTGTCTAAAATGAAAAATTCTCCCTTAAAAAATGCATGGAAAAAAAAAATAAAATAGGTACAAAATGAATTGTTGGGTAAATATTAGGAAAATTACATGCCTGCAAATCTTTGATTATTTCTATTATTTGGATATCTGCTTGTCTTATCAGTAGGCAGAATGATTTAACCATGCAGATTTTCATCTCAAGAAACAGATGCTGTTAAAACTGGAGTTAAAAATAACTGGTTCTGTGCTGTTTGTTATGGGGTGTACTTCCTAAAAATGTGTCATTAACACAGTGATTTAAAGATAACCCTGAGAGGTATGTGTCAGGGAATTATGCATATAATATAAAAATAAAACAAAAAACTCCCCAATAGCAACAAGAAAAACCACCCAAAAATCAATACCCTCAATATATATGCATTTGCCTTCTTTGATACTTTGAGAAACAGGGTATATAATACAAACTCAGTAAATACCTGAAATTTTCTGAGAACTAACCAGTGTTCTCTGACACATACTATGCTATTTGAAACTTTTTAATTGGCAAAGTGGCCAAGTGTATGTTTAATGAAATCAAAAAAGAAAGATTATCACAAATTTTCCCTTTTAATTTTCCTGGGGTTTTTCATATTTAAAAGGTATTTTTTATGCAACTCCCTCTACCTGTAGCCTGGCACATCTTACCCATGTTCATAATACATCAGCCCTCCTTAGGGTAAAATCTTTTTTTGTGATTGTAATAATTCTCTGGTGTGCAGAACTTGGACTTTGTCTTTTATGATATAATATCTCAAAGAGCACAGATGTGAAACCCAACTCACAACATGCAAGCAAGAATCAAATTCGGTTTTCTTTTGCATCCAGACACCCCAGGAAAGCCAACAGAATGAACTACATAAGTGAAATTTTATGAGTAGCAAACTGCTTTAGGATGGCATTCTGACCTCACTGGATTACAGCTGGTCCCTCCTTGGCTACAGCTAACACTGATGGATCATCTGACTCTGTCAACAGAGCTCATGGAATTTCTGCAGTTCCAGAGACTCTGTCAACAGAGCTCGTGGATTTTCTGCAGTTCCCGAGCTGATCCCTGCAGGTAGCATCAGGGTTGTCAGTAATAAAGTGACCTCACATTACCTATATACTACATTATGTTCGTGTGGCTGAGGGCTACACCTGGGGTCTGCACAGCACAGTGGAAGCAAAACAGCACCACTGAGGCAAGGTCCCTCAGCTGTGGTGTCCTTCCTCAGCTGCTGACAGCAGATGCCCAGGAAGAGCATTGGAATACAACAGGCATATAATAATACTTCTCACACATAATCTCCCAGTTTCTAGTGATTCTCGAGTTAGGTTATTTGTATTCAACAGCACATAGGGTTTTGTTCCATAATATCACCATTTAATCCTACTGTGTTTTCAATGTGCACTGTCTGCTTTGAGAAGGATTTCCTTTCTTTGCAGCTGTATTGTAAAATTGCTGAAGTTACTCTGGGAAAGATTGTGTGTAAATGTTCCATTAATATCCTGTTTAGGTCTATGAGATGTCCTCATGGGTGTAGAGAGATGTAAGAGGGAACAGAGGAGCTTGCCTATGAAAGTTCCTGTCCTTATTTCCTTACAGGAATTCTGTCAGTGCTGCCTTGTAGAAGAAATACAGTGTGACTGCCCAAGATATTAAAATCTGTCAGTAATATCTATTACTAAAGGATGATATTGGATAAAATTTGAAAATAGGTAGAAATGTATGATATGGACATTTTCAACTAAATTCTTTAATGTTTGTCTCACCTATCCTTAATGAAATGAATTAGTGCAGTTAATATCATAAAAACAGGAATGAGAAACAGCAAAGAAATAGCCCATCCATTAAAAGCAGTGATCTGCATATACAAAAATACGATGTTTGTAAATAATGTGGTTTTTTCTGTAGAAATGGAAGAGCTGCCATTTCTGGCATTTGGTGTACAAACCTTTGGTTTTAATAAGACTTTTATTTTAGAAAATAAAGGAATGGATGATCAGCATATCTGGCATACTCATGAGGTAAGGTGAAAATGGAAATTTGACTAACAGATGATTTCATAGAAAACTGTTAACTTTGACTAAACTAAACTACTTTGTAGCAGGCTTTTTTCATACATTGAAAAAAAAGCATGGTTTAAGAGGAAGAACAGTTAGAGGTCTATTGGACCTTGACTATTCAATGCTGGCACAATATCAAACACACATCACTGCAGCTTAGCCCATGCTTAATCTATCATTATTGCTAGTGAACTGCTTTGAATTATCCTGTGAAACACATTATATGGTCAGCTATCATTAGATAAAAAATATTTGATATAGTAACTGCTTCAAAGTCCTTTTTAGACATCTAAGGTTTGCCAAACTAGGCTGAAATGAATGATCTGAGAGATTATAGGAGCAGTTCCTGGGGAATTTAGACATTGAACAGTGAGACATAAATACATTCTCTGTCTGAAAACATTGACATTATTCAGTGTTTTCTTATCTCAATATATTTGCTGGCTTTGATGGCTTTTTCCTACATATCCCTGAGCAGCTCACAGCGAGCATTTGATGCTTGCTATTTGTCTTGGGTTATGGAACCAAAAAATGTGTATTCTGTTTCATCTGTTGAAAGCAGTTGGGGAAACGTGGGGTTTTTTCCTTTATCTCTTGTAACTGGGGGGGTGGGGGATGGATGCTTTCTGATAATGGCCCAGCTGTTAAAACCAGGTGGGACAGTGTTTCTTTTCTCTTTCATCATTCATTCCCCCTCCTCCCCACGGGGATATCAGCTGATAATGGCCCATTAAGGCTCACCAATCACATGATACATCATCCCATTGTGAGATGCTCCACCCAGTGTTGAGGGGAGCCTGGACTTCCTACCTGGATAAAAGGGAGCCTGAAACTCCCACAGAGTTAGTCCTATACTGGATTCCTCAGAGGAAGGCTGGACCCATCTTGCCATCACAGGATTTTTTCTGTGGGATCATCTCTACTCCACAGAGCTGCATCTGTTACTCCAGAAGGATTCATCTGGACTGCTTCTAACACCCCGACCAACAGGGTGTCAGGTCACATCCCTGACTCTGTCAGGGTTTTTTATTTTTTTACTTTTTTTCCTGTTTGTTTTGTTTGCTTGTTTTTCTCTACTACTACATTTGTGGTTTTTAATATTCCTAGTAAAGAACTGCTATTCCTATTCCCAAATCTTTGCCTGAAAGCCCTTAATTGCAAAATTACTGTACTTCGGAAGGAAGGGGGGTTACGTTCTCTATTCCAGGGAAAGCTCCAGTTTTTCCCTGGCAGATACATGTCTCTAAACCAAGACACTATTTTAAAACCAAACTAAATGTATTTAACAATACAAATTACATTTTATAGCCTTGCTGTATAACTTTAATGTGGACTGTAGAAGTTCATATCCAAAGAAAACAGCCTAGAAATCTTGAAGTTCAGAGCACCCCAGTTTCACTTGACACATTCCTGTTTTGTCAGTTTTCTTAGAGATTCAAAATTAGGTACCAGTGCATGCTCAGAAATACAGTGGGGTGGGGAGTTATTTATTCCTCTCACCTTAAACCTCTTGTATGACTAGCTGAAAAGTGTTTAGAGAAAGGTTTAATATCTCCAGAAGCCTGAAATCTAAAATATTGAAAACCAAACCAACAGTACAAACAAAATCTCACAATATTTAGAGAGCATTTTTTAACTTCAGACAAATGCAGGGTAATGGGCTCTAAAGCATTGCCCCAGAGGACAGTAATCGTAGCCAACAAGTTTTAAAGCTTTGAAATATAATTTAGCCTCTCCCTCTTAGGAGATTCTTTTTTATTTTTCTTTTCTGAAGATTGCTTAAATCTTCACTGTGGTCACACTTTCTCCTTTTCCTACCAAGCAGTTTTTGGTTTATGAGCATTTTGTGCTATTGATTTATGTCTTCATACTGTTTAATTAGCCACATTGGCCTTCCATGCCCTTTCCTCCTTAAACCCTGTTGAGATCAAATTTGATTAAAGATGGGTTCATGACATAGAATTCTGGTCAGGATCTTGAGTAGGCAAATTTTAGTGTTTGTCTTCAGTTTTGTGTCTCAGGGATCTGTTTAACTATATCTGCTGAAGCTTGTCTCTCCTTTAAACCTTGGTCTGAAAACTTGACAACAGATGAATGTGCCTTATCTGTTTATGCATCATAAATCCCAGAATGAGTGATTTACTAAATCATAACTAGGAGAGTATTAGTTTCACTTGTTACCTTTTTCAAGGTTGAGAGATTACAGAATGCAGTACTCGTGTTTTCTCCTCAAACTCAGTATTTCTGTTTCTGTAGCCTTATTCCCAGTAACAGAGCAATACTCAAAAAAGACCAGCATTGCTGCAAATAAATCAAATATTCCTTTGTTGGGCCATCATCCTGGATTATCTTCCTCATTCTTGGTGTAGGACCAATTCTACTCATTTGATTTGTTTTTATGGGTTTTGAATGAGCATTTTGTGGTTCACTGCAGCTTGCCAGATATTGCTCAGCTGTCTTCCCTACATTATATTTTCACCTTAGTTTTTGTTATTAGTTCCCAATATTCTGTATAAAACAGACTTTCTTTTGTGGCGACATGAAGCCTCAATGTGCTTTCTTCTTGACATGAGCTGCAAGCATCACAAAGTTTTATATTCACCTTTAAAGAAATTCCCTATGCCATGTTACAGCTAAGCCTCTAATCAATGACCCCAGCTGACTTTAGTGAGTCTTCTAACAACAAGAAAAGGATTTTTTTTAAAAAAATAGATTTTACAGATCCAGTTTAAAGCAAAATAAATTGCCAGCTTATAGGCACAAGAAATGGTATCTCCAATTTCTCTGAAGAGGTAAGGGACAGAAGCCTATAACTGAAGGTAGGAAAAGGAAGGATGGAGCTTAAAGCACTTTATAAATTCTTAAAGCATCATAACATAGACCCAAACAGGTTCCTTGTTGTTAGCTTTCTCGTTTTTGTTTGCCATTGAATTGAATCAGCTTGTGATGACTCAATTTAGGTTTAGTGTCTATAATCAAATTAGAGTCTATAATCACTATATAATTAGTGTCCATAATCAAATCTGAAACTCTGAAGACTTTCTAAGAATGAAGTCTGAGGGAGGGTTCCTGCCCTCCCAAATTACTAATGCTCCTCCAGCCTCCTCGCTGCTGGGGTGCTGTGGGGGGCAGAGAAGGCCTTGGCATTGTGTAAGTGCTGCTCAGCAGTAACAAAAACACCCCTGTGCTACCAACACTGTTTTAATCACAAATCCAAGACACAGCAGATATGAAGAAAATTACCACACCAGATATGAAGAAAATTAACTCTATGCCAGCCAAACCCAGCATGTATGTGCTTCTGAAATTTGTCTCTCCTTGGAGTCAATTAGCTCCCTGGAGATCTGAGGTTAATTTTTAAATGAAACAGAAACAAACATAGCAAGCCTTCTCCTGATTCCAGATGCCTTTAAGTAAAGGGAAAAAAAAAAATTTGAAAAGGAGGAAAGTGTAGAGCCAGCCTTATTAAATCTTGATTGTTATTTAATGGCAAACTTGAACTGTAGGCCTCCCTCTGTTTAAAGAGGTTTCCACCAGTATTTAACTCCTAGGATAGAGACATGATCAGTGAGCTAAAAATGTTGACTAGGAGACTAGCCATGCTGATCTGAGAAAGCACGATTCTTCAGATGGAGGAAGTAAGGGAGAAACCTCTCATTTCAAAAAACCATTTTGGTTTTTTCTGCTAGACTAATTTCTGCATTTTATATTGAAGACTTTCTAGGAAAATTACAGTGACAGGACTTGACCTCAGGCTCCTACATGGCCTTAGTTTGGTGGGTCGCACAGTCAGCTTCCTTCTTTCTCTACCCATTCTAGTACCAATGGTCTGGGCTGCTTATTAACCCAGTTTCTGTAGGGTATGGAAGCAGATTATTTAGGAACTCCCTGGAAGTAGATTTACATTCAGATATGTAGACTTGGACTTCTTGGGACATACAGAAACTGGAAGAAAGTTTTTCACTTTGCCAGCCTACCAATCCTGCCCTCCAGCTGCAATTACAGATTCCAGCAGCACAGGAAACTACCTGTCCTACAATCTGTTTTACAGCTGGTTGAACTGACATTGCCACTAATGTCAGCAGTCAAAAGAGCTGGATAAATATTTCAAATATATATCTGCTAAAAGCTTCCACAATTTTCCAACACAAATAGCCCAAATATATCTAACAAATACAATGAAATATTTTACACATGATTTTGAAAATTACAAAAAATTTATTATGTTCTTTGAAATTTTGTCATATATAGATACCTATTGCCTTCATAAAACAACATTTTTGTGATCTCTAGATGGGTCACATGTAGAGCAAAGTTTATGGTCACATAGGCAAATTGTTTACTCATACATTTAAACACAGCCGAAAAACCCACAAATATATATATATATACCTTTTTGATTCTATATTTACTCTTAATATTACAGTCACTCTTTAGGGTAGCTAACACTTCCAATTTTGGAACATATTGAGTTTATAGACTTACCATCAGTTCTTGGAACAGGAATGGTTTCTGAATTATGTTGTTAGATTAGGCTGATTCATGTGATGCATGTATAAGTTATGTTTATTCTAACAGTTTTCAGTCAGCTGGAGAACTTTCAAAACATTTCCAAGGAGATGGAGATTTTTCAGCATCAGCAATTTCAAATTGCAATTTTTGCTCATATAATATGGGAACAAAGTGTGTATCCCTACAAACCTGTGAAAGTCATTGTTGTAGGTCATGTCAAGCTGGAATAAATCCAGATGTTTTGGCAATGAGGATCCAAATTTAAAATAACTTCAACAAAACAAAGAAATCACACAAAATAAATAGGATACAATTCAGTGAAGTTAAATGACAGAAATGGAATAACAAAAAGCACACTGACTAGGCCTCAGGTCTTCATAACAGGGCCTGGAATTTATGAGCATACACACACACACACAAAAAAAAAAAAAAAAAAAAAAAAAAAAAAAAAAAAAAAAAAAAAAAAAAGGCACTAATCCTACAGTGAGAAAAGGCAAAAATTTAGCCTAGTTTTACAAATACAAGCAACATAAAAAATAATTGACCTGTTCCATTAGTTATTGGCAAGATGCCAGCTGCAGAGGTTTAAGAAACAGTGGATCAGCTTGGGAAGAGCCAAAGAAGAACCACAAAAAATTAAAAGGGAGAGAATATGTGCCCTCTGAAGGAAGATGGAATAAGTTATTTTTGCTGAAGAAAAGTAGGTAAGAGAAAAATTTATAAGAGCATTCAAGTACACAAAAAACTACAGCAAGGAAAAGAAAAGCATCTATTTTTCTACCCCTTCTTACTCAGGATAGAACAAGGAAAAATGACCTTGAGTTATAGCCAGGAAGATACAGGGAAATGTTCTTACAGTAAGGCTAGACAAGAACTGAAATAGATATTTTAATAGGGCATGAAATCTCCTTCTCAGAATGCATATTAAAAAAGATTAACAACCTTATCTGAGCAAGATGAGGGGGTAATGATCATGGATAGTATTGGACCAGGAAACCTCTTAAGACCCTTACAGTCCTATTTTATATTCTTCATTCACAAAACTTTATTGATTAGAAGTATGTGACTAAAACCTCAAAAATAAAGCATCTCATCTGATAACAAAACTTACTCAATGGAGGGACACACATGTACTATTTGCTCACACTGCCACTTACCAACTGCTTTGTATATCCACATCACACTTGGGATCACAGAATCATGGAATGAACTAGGCTGGAAAAGACCTTTGCGTTCATTGAGTCCAACCTGTGACCTAACACCTCCTCATCAACTAAACCATGGCACTGAGTGCCACATCCACTCTTTTTTAAACACTTCCAGGGATCGTGACTCCATCACCTCCCTGGGCAGATTCCAATGCTTAATCACTCTTCCAGTGAAATTTTTTTTCCTGATGTCTAACCGAAACTTCCCCTGGGCCAACTTAAGACTGTGTCCTCTTGCAACCCCCACCTGGCTACAATCACTTTCAGGTACTTGCAGAGAGGGTTACTGTAAGTTGTAGAGATAAGGTCACTGTAAACACCATTCTGGGACACTTAATTTGACTGAATAAAAATCAATTCCCTCTCATACAATGATCTATTCAAAAATATTAGGGAAAGAAAATGACTGCACTGTGGTATTTCCACTAGTTTTTGGCTGCGATTCATAAGATGTGTATTTCTTTCTCACAAAAAGTTAAGAAGCCCAGTGTAACATAACTGACGAAAATGCAGAGAAAGGACATGACTTTCTTCTGTCTACCCTTCTCTTTCCCTTCATCTTGTGACAAGGTTGTTTTCTTCTTAAGAACAGCTTTTGATCTGATATTTCAACAAAGAAACATTCATATTTACATTTTCAAGGTACTGTACTGTTTTGAGACTTGCCTAGAATAATGAAGACCCACATTACCCCTTGACATGCCAGTCATATTGTCTCTTTGCTAGGTAAGCATACAGTTTGATAGACTAATATGAAAATACACCAAAGAAAATGTATCTCTGCAGTAGCAAACATGCATCCTTGTGATGAGTGGAAGACTAAATGATAGATATTATTCATCTATCATAAGGACATGAGATCTTGAACACTGGCAACACTGACTAGTATTCTACAGTACAAACAGGATATGCGCATGCTGTATTTAGCAAGGTTTTTGGTTTCTTTTCAGCTTTCAGAATGTCTTAACATCTCTTACTCCCTACTCCTTAAATGCATCATTTGCACAGAGAAGTTTTAAAATGCACATGATGTTTTATTGTTCAAAACACTGCTCCCACAATATTGATCAATTAGTACATTCAGTATACTTGCATTTTTATGGAACAACTATCTTCCAAAGACAGGACTAGGAAAATGCTTTTTGTCAAAACTTTTTCTCCAAATTAACTGAGAATTAGAAGTGTGTTTCCAAATCTTATGAGAATTCTGCATTCAGAAGAAATGTAAAGTGTTTCTGTTTTGTTACAGTCATCAGCATTTAAACCATATGGTCAGTATGAGGGAATTTTAATGCGGTTACCTACACCCCCATAAAAAATATCTTGGGAAGGCATGTTCTTGCTCCACAGAGAAGAATAAAGCCTTTTAAAAAATGCCAACAAAATAATGAGTTGCCCTTGCATTGGTTGTTTCGCTATAAATGGACTATAAATGTCATACAGAGAAATGGGAAGGCCGTGGGATTCAGGACACCATAGGAACTCCTTCTGACCTTGTAAACTTCAGGGCATGTACTTATTGAACTTTGGTATCTCTTAGACTGCAATTCAGTGATGGCACATCCTCACTTCTGCACTGGCAGCAGGCAAAGTTGATTGGGGAAAAGGACCTCAAGGGTAAGACGAGGTAAACCAAGTTTGAGAAAGACAAAACATTATATAGCAATGTCAATGGTACAACCGTGGACAAAAAGGTATGAGCTGTGTCAAGCTACCTCCCCTACACAGGCTTCAAAATTAATTCCATACTGAAGCAACTGCAAATTCTGCTTGATTTAAGACATTAAATTTAGCATGTTTGTGCGTTGCATATGCATTTAGCATATTAAATCTCCATTAGTTTTTTTCCTGATGCTAGAAAAGGGAATGCTCCACTTTTTCCCAGGTAAGGGTGGGCAAGAAACTCCTGCTCTGAAAGAAGTACCAAGAGAAGGAAGAAAATTGCATCCCAAGTTATCTCCCAAGAGTAGCAACTGAGTTTGGAAAAGCCTCAAGATCTCTTATTTAACTTGGATCTGCAGGCAGAACACACAAAGCTTAAGCCAAAAACTGAGTAACAGTGCTGATGGCAAATGCTTTATTCTCATTAGACTACTACAGGAAATGAAGTGAGGACCATGTCAGAGGTGGTAGTAGTTGGAAAAGGATGTCAAAAAGTCAAATGCACTTGGGAAGGAATAGTTCCATGAAGCTCTCTTGTGGCAAAGCAAGCCAGGGGCATCTTAACTACTTTAGGAAGACTGCTGCCATTAGTTCTATGGAGATGGTCATTCAAGTTGGATAAGATCTTTAAGATGGTTAGGTACTACCATTAATGCAGCACTGCCAAGGGCACCACCAAACCATGTCCCCCCAAACATCAACACTTCTTTTGAACACTTCCAGGAATGGTGAATTGACCACTTCCCTGGGCAGCCTGTTCCAATACCTGAAACCCTTTTCTTGCAGATGTTTTTCCTAGTATCCAATCCAAACCTTCCCTGGTACAGTTTGAAGTACTTTTCTCTTGTTCTGTTGCTTGTCACTTGTAAGATGAGGCTGACTTGCACCTCTCTACAACCTCCTTTCAGGTAGTTGCAGAGAGCAATAAAGTCTCCCTTCAGCTTTTTCTCCAGGCTAACCTCAGTTCCCTCAGAGACACTCTTCCTAAGGCTTGTGCTGCATACCTCTCACCAGCTCCGTTGTGCTTCTCTGGACTCTCTCCAGCACCTCAATGCCTTCCTCAGAGTGAGGGGCCCAGAACTGGACCCAGCAATTGAGGTGTACCCTCACCAATGCCAAGCACCATCGCAGTCCTGGTCCTGCTGGCCACACTTGCTGATCTAGTCTGTCCAGACCCCTCTGCAGAGCCTTCTTACCCCCCAGAGGATCATCACTCACAGCTAACTTGATGTCATCTGCAAACTGACTGAGGGTGCACTTGATCACCTCATCCAGATCATCGATAAAGATGTTAAACTGGACTGGACCCAACAGTGAGCCCTGGGGAACACCACTTAGGATTGGCCACTCTCTGTGCCTGGCCATCCACCCAGTTTTTACTCAGCAACCATGTCCCAATCCAAGCCATGATCAGCCAGTTCTCCAGGAGAATATTCTGGGAAGTGGTGTCCAAAGGTTATGAAGGTATAGAAATCCAACACACCAGCAGATAAGAGAGGAAATTAGTCATTTAATTTGAGTTTTATGGATCCGATTTATGTAACAAAAAGAGAATATAAAACAATTGCTTAAAAGGTAACTTCTGAAATTGACTCCTTAAACTACTAGTGAATGGAAATTTTGTGGCTTTGCTTGGTATTTTTAATAATAGTATATAGGAGTCCACGCTAAATGAATATTTAGGAATTAGACCTTTTGAAGTCATCCTTCATTAACATAACATGATTAGGGAAATCAAAGAAAGGGGCTGGTTTTTGCTTTTGGTTTAATATCAAAATAAATATAGGGGAGAAGCCTCTGAACAAGAAAGCAATGAGACAACAGATGAATGAATCATTGCAGAGTCTCTGATAAAAATACACTGACCTCACTCAGACATTCAATCAAAAACCCAATCTTTTGTTGTTTGTATGAAGTTTTCTTCAAAATGTGGCAATTAGAAATAAAAAACCAGATTGAATATTATGTGGGATTCTTACTATCTCAGTTCAACTGATTTGTTGTCTTACCATCAGCAAATTAACTCACAGACAATAATTTACAGAATTTTTTGAGTTATGCAACATATTTTAAAATTATTTTGAATAGCATTTAAGAGTCCTCCTGTGCTACTGAGATCAACTAAGGAAATCTATTTATCTATCAATTCTAGAAATCCATATCTATTTTAAAAATAGAGAAATACATTTTAAGGAGTCATGATTTGAATTCCCATCACAATAAACCTAAAGTTCAAAGCCCCATCTCTGTGCTTCTGGATAGATGATAAACTACACTCAAATTGAGGAGGTGCCTAAAGCTAGCAAAGAAGAAACACTGAAATGAAAGGGTTTTTAAACCAATCCCTCATAGAATTTTGACAACTCAGCCAGAAATTATTTTTCATTTGTCTACATTGCAATGAGTGAATTCAAAGTAACATCCAAACTCAACAAGGAAAACAGTTGGTGCTGAGGATCTGACATTCACAATATAAATGTTTCTGAGGCTTTTCCTGGAAATAGGACAGTTTAGTCCCTTCAGCTACTAAGAAAACATAGTGTAGACTCTTTGAAGAGTTGTTGAAGAGCTGCATGGATGGTGGTGGTGATAAAGGGCATGGTTTCCATATCTTAGATGACAAGAAGCAGTATGCTACACCATCTTATTCCTCTGATCATCTCATCTGCACTTTTACTCTGTGATACAAAAGATATGATTTATTTTGCCACAGTGGCCCTGCTTTCCTGTGGGTGAAAAAATCCTTCTGTAAGAAAATATCCTGGCAAAAAAAAAAAAAAAAAAGAAGCTCAGGATTAGAAACTTTAGTTCTAAAGAGGGCAAAAGCTCCCAATTCCCTGGTGAGTAAAAGCAGTTCTTCAGTCCCAGCTGAAGAGAAAACATCAGGAAATTTATTACTTAAGAAGCTGGACCCTGTGAACACATTAAGGAATATTCATTGCAGGCCATGTGAATTCCCTCTGTAGATACAACCTTTCATACACCATTTTTTCAGATATGTCCTCATGGAAAGGCAGCACTGAGTGTCTAAGATTGAAAAAACTAGCAGCATGCCCCAACTTGAACAAACTGGAAACTTACATAGCCAGGTGCTATGGCAGAGGCACCTGGTAAGTTCAGGTTCTGTCAGGTTTGGTTACTCTAAGCAACACTTGGGACTTTAATTTTGGCTGTAGACACAGAAACTTAAAGGCTGATACTGAAAAGTTTTTGTAAACTGAATGTATAACAATTATCCCTTGTGATAATGAATGACTAGTACAAAAAAACACCAAAACATTAATTTATAACAAGTGATATTCTTTCCTTGATATTAGAACTTTTATTGACAAATATAGCAGGGAGGTACATTTGATTTTTTCAGTAATTTTTTTACCAGCAACATATGCAGTCAAGTATAACTTTGTAGCTCAACCATCAGTTCACCTTAAACCTGTGATTTAATCCCTGAAATATCATCAGAAGTGTGAATTATTTCAAGACTCCAGGAATGACTGAGAGCAAATACTGCAGAATCAACAGTATGTTGAATATGAACTCATAACCACACTAGAACATCTGCTTTAAAAAAGTCAAATAGAAAATATATTTTTATTTAGATTTTGAAGGGCAACTTTCATGCTGCCAGACTGTATTTTAAGAAGCTTCTTGAGATTAGTCACATTCATTTTCCCAGCTAGTGAAGAGGGAGCTTCCTTCTGAGACTGAGTCAAGGTATGTGTAAATGGGAAGACTGAGATTACCCCTGGGTTGTGTCTGCTGATTTGAATGAAGCATACACAAGTGTGCTTCAGTTTCCTAATCCTGCTTCCCTCAGTAGAGAAACCAGGCCATGGAGACTGACAGATATGGAAGTATCTGCTGATGAAGGCTCCAGCTAGGGTCATGTGAGGATGCATGCTTTACAAACTGTCTAAACAGACCTTTCCTGAAACTAGATTGGGTCCCTGGTACTCTTTCATTTTTTGATACCTCAAATGCTGGGCATGGTTTCTATTACTTCCTCTTAATTTCTCTTCCCACAATTTTCCTCTTTCCGACCTTTGTGGTGCATTGTTTGACCCTTCATATCCAGATAGTTTTTTTCCAAAGGTGACTGACACTGGTAGTTTTGACAACATCTGACAACATCTCTTGGAAGGTTAATATTACAAGGCTCCTTTTCCAGAAAGAGAAAGGATTTCCTGCAGGGAAATAAGAGTAAGTCTGAATAGCTTTCTGAAGGCACCTCTTCATTCACTGAGGATAGAATGCTTCTAGAAAGCTTAACTCCACTTCAGTGAAGTGGGCCTTTCTTCTAATTACCTTCTGCTTAAACACCATAAGCTCTTCAAGTCAGGGGCTTCCTTTCATGTCTATAAACACCAAAACCACTTGCAGTAGATTAAATACATAAATAGATATTATAATTAATATGATACCTTGTGGCAGAATTAAATTCTCACTTGATATTCTGAACTCTTCCCTGTTGAAGCCTGTAAGAAAGAGACATGATCCAGCAAACCTATGGAATAAGCTTCAAGTATATATGGGAAGAGAGAGCATCTTCTCCTTTAAGGATGTGTGGTCAAGGACCTTTTCAATGCAAAAAGGGGATAATAAGAATAGATGAAAGACATAAACAAGAAGATGCAGAGGCACAAACCTGACAGACAAGCATAATGGAGACAAAGACAAGAAATAAACCTGTCCAGTCACAGTAGTTTGTGAGCTATCCAGAAGCTGCAAGCAAACCTGGACTTTGCAAACCTGAGGGTGAATGAAGATGGAAGGGGGTCAATGGAGCTATGCATGCTGATGAGAGAATGTGCAGGGAAAGGAAGAGCAGGGAGAAATGAAGGGGGAAATGGATAGAAAGGGGTATATATAAAAGGGGCTGGTTGCATGTAAAATGGAGCCATTAACACACTTGTCTGATGAAGCCCTGCAGCTTATCATCACAATTCATCCTATCTTTTTATTGCATTCTGTAGTAACTAGCTCTGCAGGGTCTCACCCTCTGTTCCACAAGGGTGAGGGCAAGGTCCAAGTGCTACCTACTGAGGCTCTGCTGTGGGTGAGACACTGTGGTTCAGCTGTGGCAGCTGAAGCAGGATCATGGCTCCCAGCTCATATGCCTGGTGCCAGTTTGGGGCTGAGGGGCACCTGTATCACTCTCTAGAAGGGTGTGCATGAAATGTGCATCTGTCATTCAGCAGCAAGCTGGACTCAGCAGCAGTTGGATGCCCCACATTGGAGCAAGAACACCAGGCAGGTAGAGTCCATGGGGATGGGGGGATGGGGGGTGCCTGTGCAATAAAATGTGAGTCTGTATGTCATCTTCCAGCAAGCCCTGAGCTAGAACAGCTGGCAAACTGGGGACCCATGGGGTGGTTAAGAGGGTCTAGAGTCCTGACAGGGGCATCAAATGGCCATAAGGGTCATGCTGTTCTCAGGGAATCTTTGACTATGAGTGTGCTTGTGAGCATGGACACTGATATGTGTGTGTGTGCCCACACAGGAGATCTTCTGTCTGTGCCAGCCCTGGGGGAGGAGGGCTCTCTGTGCTTCTCTGATGTGATGTGAATCCTAAGAAGCACAGCATCTTTGTGCAGACAGCCATGTCCGTGTCCTGTGGCTGTCCTGCATGTCTGGGACAAGTCTTCAGCTTCCCTAGGGGATGAACCTGAAAAGGAAAAGGGGCAGCCATATCTCACAGCCTGGGCAGAAACCCTAGGTCTCTGAGGGACCAGGCTGGGCTCCAAAGGTCAGGCAGGAGAAAGCCTTGGGACAGACCTACTGGAGGTGGAGGTTATCGCTGTTGGACACGCAATAAAGAGCTTGACTCTAAGGTAGTAGAATTATCAGAAAGGCCTTATTTTCAATTATGCTGTGCTAAGAAAGCATGTAATTAGTCTGTAAAATGAACACCTCTCTCCATTGGTTAAGGAATAGAAGCAACAACTGGAAGAGGAATTGTTATGGGAAACCCAGAAATGTTTATGAGAGGAAAAATATTGTTTACATAAATTGTCCTTGAGTGGGAATTCTTCCAAGAAATCTTCTCATGAGAAGGAAAATCAGTTACTAACAGGTTGGAAACTTTACAGACTCAAAAAATCAAACCCACAGGAGGCTGCCACTAACAACTCTTAGTAATAACCACAGTCAATTTTATAATACAAATTTTTGATCTTTAAATCTTCTGTTAGTCTATGAGAAATAATTACCCTCTTTTTGGAAGTTATTTCAGAAAAAAAAAATTAAGGTACTCTCTAACTTATGTGTATCAAAATGACTTTTGAAAAAGGTCTTTAACATTTCCAAGAAACATTAGTTCACATATTTTTTATATCTAGGAATAATTATAGAGTTTCACATACGTAAGAAAAATGAAAAGTAATTATTTCTACAATAGATCTAATTACAGAAAGGTTTTATGGCAAATGGAAATGTCAACCTTCAATTAAGTTCATGTTGGACTCAAATTCCAAAATGCTTGTTTAATCAAAAAATAAATATTCCCTCAATATAATGTATACTGAAGAGTTATAGTAAGAAATTATGACCAAAACAGAACAGGAAAAGGGAAGTTCCTACATTTTATGAGATTCATTCTCTGTTTCATTGGTTTTGGTTTCATTAATATATTCCTGCAAGGAATCATTATATAGATTAAATGATCACAAAGAAACATACTTTTTACTCTTTCTCATTCACTTCTACTTTAATATCAGAGAAATATTTTCCAGTCATCCAGACACAATACTCCAGAAAAAAAACCCTAACAGGTGTCATGATAGCTACCTTAGTGTCCTGAGCCACCTTATGCTACAGTATTCAAAGAATGGAAGAGAAAGTCCTGCTTTCATCCTGCTAAAACTTGAGCCTTTCATTTAGGAACACTAGGCTTTCTGTACAATCATGTAACCCTCAATTAAAAACCAAGTGAGAGAAGAAGTACAGAACACAGCAATCACCTCCAATTTGCATTCTTTTCAGAGTGCAGTCCACTAATGTGGGATGAACTGTGGGATCAAGCCTTCAACTGTTGATCCTGAAAGAAATATGTTAATCTTTTCTGTTACTTGTTTCTTAGCTACATTGTTAATAAAATTCTTTATTTATTACTAATTACAGATGAACAGGTGCAGCCTGTACACCTTTTTGGTATGCAAGAGCTGTCACATGAAAAGTAAAGCAGGGATGTGCGATTGATGGTTGGGTTCTTCAGCACAGCTCTTCAGCACTTCAGGGTGGGGTGCAAAGCACCACAGTCTTGGAGGCATATGAGACATTGTTCAACTGAGAACAGCAGGCAGGAATATTAACACTTTTAGCAATTACTGATAAATTTCAGATGCCTATCTGCAGAGTGAAGAAATAAATAGGCAGCAAAACTGCAGTTTTAAATTTCTGAAACTGTCAATTTTTAACACTCTAGAAAGTCAGTCTGTAGACATATGAAACCGGGGAGCTGAATCTGAGAAGGACTACTGACTGTATCAGTCTCTACTGGTAAGACTTGCCTTTGATTCTCCCATGTCCTTAAAATCTTAAAAGTGGGAAAATCTGGAGCAGGAAGAGCTTTTCCTTGGAGGAGGAGGACCACGTTAGGGAATATTTAAACAAACTGGACATCCATAAGTCAAAGGAATCTCATGTGATACAGCAATTATTACTGCAAGGATGGTGCCCTGGAACAGGTTGCCTAGAGACATAACTCAAAACCTCCAGCACTGGAAAATGCCTGCAGGGGACTGAGCCATTGAAAGCAGGTCAGGGACCTGCCCACTCTTACTGTCCTTGGAAAGTAGGGAGGTATTGTGTCAGCAAGGAAGGATGAAAACAAGTTTGCCTTATTTTTGAACTTATTTTATGTACTTGAATGTTGAATCAAAGACTCAGCTGTGAAGGTAAATATAACCTGAAGCTCTTACTCTACAAATCAGATTGAGTTCACACAGAATAGTAAAATAAAAATTAAACAAAACCCAAACAACAATGCCAAAAATTCTCTCTGAAGTTTTGTTGAGTTCTCTGGTCAACTGAAATGCCATTTTTTTATTTATGAAAAACATTAAAACATATGACTGTCATAGCACTTAAAATTATGTTGGCCTTGTGTGGAAGCGCTGATGACAGTTCCATCTCTATTGACTAGAAATTAATCAGTGCAGAAAAGGTTGTTCTTTCCTCACCAAGCTAATTTAGAGAGATTTAACAACAGAACATTATGTACTTTTTGCCATTCCTTTTCTCATCCCATGTGATGGCATTTGCTCACAAACACAGAGAAACTGATTTTCTGTTAGCTCCTGCTGAACCCATCAGCTTTCAAATATAGTAAGATTGCCATGAAAATCTGAAAGTAAATATGAAGACAATACATGACTGCAGAATACATTTAAATTCTGCACTGGCCTTCATCCATAAAGAAAAGAAACATCACTGTTGGAGTTGCTAACATTTGGCCAGTAGATCTGAGATCACACAACAGAAATGATAAAAGCACTGGTTATAACCATAGACAAAATTAGAATATTTGGTGGAGGCAATCATATTCAATATCACAAACATCCTGCTACATTCAGAAGGATACTGGAAATCTAATATTTTTTCTGTTACATTTATCATGTCAAAAATGTATCAGGAATTAATTCCTCTCAGATGACTGAACCTCACCTTGGCCATCTCTTGATAGTTTTCTTTGGTGAAGGGGCAGGTTATTTGCACTGATTGCTTTCTTTCAGGCCTGCACCAACACGGTATTGATAGAAAGAAACACTTCTATTATCAGCTACAGCTGCTCAAGACACAGAAAATAAAAAAAAGCATAATTTGGATGTTCTTTGAGACACTGGCATCTAGTTCTGTCATACAGGGGCCAAATCCTTCACTGAGATGACCAAAAATATACTCATTTTTCCCTCTGAATTACTCAGAGTACAGATTAAACACAGCCCAGAGGCATAGAAGAAGTTGAGCAAAAAAGGAGACTCATAAAAGTATAGACATAGACATTCTGGTAAAATGTGGTACCTTTTTTGGATGTTACTCAATACTTTTTTTGGGTCTCAGTCTTCCCAGTAAAAATTGGCTTTCAGTTCAGAATTATAATTGGTTGGAAGGGACATTTTAAGGTAATTTAGTCCAGGCCCTCTGCAATGAAGAGAGGCTCAACTAGACCAGGTTACTCAGAGCCCCATATAACCTGCCTTGAATTTTTGCAGGGATAGGAAATTAACCATATTTCTGGGAAACCTGTTCCAGTGCTTCACCAACCTCTTTGTAAAAAACTCTTCCTCACGTTTAGTCTACCCTTTTTTAAATATAGAACTTCTCCTTCTCCTTCCCCTTCTCCTATTGCAACAATCCCTCCTAAAATGTCTTTATCTTTTTTATAAGTACATTTTCATTACTGGAAGGCCTCAATAAGGTCTTCTTAGAGATCCTCTTCTTCAGGCTGGACGTCCACAAATCTCTCAGCCTGTCTTCACACAAGAGTTACTCCAGCCCTGTTGATTATTTTCACAGTCTCCTGTGGAACTGCTTCAATAAGTATGTGTCTTTCCTGTGCTAGGGATCCCAGATCTGGATGCAGCACTGCAGGTGGGGTCTCAGCACAGCAGGGCAGAGTAGAGTGAGTACAGCAGAAGCCCAGAAGGCTTCCTTGCCCTGCTGGCCACACTGCATTTGATGCAGTCTAGGATGCAGTTGGTCTTCAGGGCTGTGAATGTACATTGCCAGCTCGTGTCATCCATCAGCACCCCAAAGTCCTTCTCAGCAGGGCTGCTCTCAATCCTTCATCCCCCAACTTTTACTGATGCCAGGGGTTGCCCCAACCCAGGTGTGGCACCTTGCATGTGGCCTTGTTGAACCTCATGATTTTCACATGGACACACTTCTCAAGCTTATCCAGGTCTCCCTGGTGTGTCAACTACACCACTTGGCTTGGTGTCTCTACAAATTTGCTGAGATAGAGAACAACTTGAAGTGGAGAATCAACACATTAGGGGCTATTTAGAGAAGCTGACAGTAGTGAGATACATGGAGCTGTAAGAGATTAGTTCAAGGGTGTTGAAATGGCACATTGCTATGAGGTTGACAATTATCTGCACGAAGTAGATGACAGCTGGAAACACTCTCTACCAGGTGGAAAAGGTTTAAAGTTATGCTTATCTTCTTGAGCAGTAAGAACCACCTTGCAAACAACAGGCTGATCAGCCTCACCTCAGTCCCTGGAAAGGTCTTAGAGCTTCCTTGCAATCCATTTCCAGTTTATTGAGGGAAAAGAAAATAATAAAGAGCAGGCAGCCTGCAAACCCTGCGTAATCAACATGATTGTGAGTAGGTTACCAGGTGATAATAAAGTGTGAAGGGCTGAACTGGAGGGCTTTAATCCAGAGGAGATTCAAGAATCTTGAGGACTGAGCTAAAAGAAGCCTCACAAAGTTCAACACAACAAAGTGCAAAGTTCTGCTCCTGGAGAAAAAGAATCCCTTAATAAAAATAGGTGGGGAAATAGCTGAATATATAGCAGCCTGCTGCAAAGGACCTACAGTGTGTGTGGCATTGTAAGTCATTCTACAACCATGTTACAGTCATACTGCAGACATCTTAAGATTAAAATTATTCTTTCATGTCCCTTCATTAAGTATAGAAGATAATCGTTGTGGCTTTGGTAATCTCAATGTGAAAGACATTTATCTGATATCTTTCATTTTTTTTAAGTTCCTGTGAACTTTTCATGTCATTAGACTGGTTAATAATATTTTAATTAGCTTTAAAAATTTAGTGCTTACCAAATTAGTCATCACTTCTAACTTTGCATTTAATACCCCCAATTAAAAATGGACAAAATAATTTAAGTATTGAAACATGCCTCTAAACTTGCAAACTACAAATTTGAGATTCCAAGGCTAACACAGGCATGCAATTTATTAAACATCCCCATCTTCTGAAAAAGAGGTTTGGACTAGACTAAATCCCAAACTTTGGGAAGTGCTTAGGGGAGCATTATTGGTTGAAGCTGCCAGGTATGGTTATAACAACTAAATAGAATAGGCAGTTGAGTTGCCATCCTGTTCCTTTTACCATACTGCTTAATTTACTAATTTACTCAAGGCAGCAAAAGGGCTTGCAGTTAATCTCAGTAGGTAAAATGCCAAAAGAAAGTGTTTAAAAAATATATAAAAAGGAAAATCTGTAGCCCAGTGCAACATTGGAAGTATAAAAGACTTTACATTTATATGTAGAAAATATTTTTTTGTTTATTTGTGTTTTATGAAAAATAAAAATGTTCTGGCACGATGCAACAGTTTCAAATCATGGCATCATGTGGCCCAGACAAATTAACCTTATGGCCTTAAAGAAATGAGCCAGAAAGCTCTGTGAGCATCATATAGTTTAATGAACTATATATTAGGAATTAATATTTGAATATGGAAAATACTCTCTGGAAGACATCTGCTCATATATTTCCAATACTAAGATATGATAAAAAGGATGAAATGAAACATCACTTCTAAACAACATAATTAGTAATTCAAGGCCAGAAAAAGTGAGTTTACGTGTAACTGACCAACACTGAGTGACTGATTATATACTCACACTTCAACCCTTGTAAGGTATTCAAAGCACAGTCTTAAAGGAGGGCAGATTCAGAAAAAACAAGGAGCCTTGTGATGCAAAACTTGAAAAGCAAACTCTATCCAGTTACTCAGAGAGAAGCTATGGAGGTTACTTGTCCATAACAATTAATGTGTTCTTGTAATTTCCATTTTAGCATATAGAGAAATATTTCAGACCTACAGAAAAGAGCATGAGATAGCAGAGTTGTTAGAAGTTGAAGTCAGGCCACTTCCCTGAGGATGGAAATTAAATGCTGGAGCAGTTCTTAAGAAGAGGTGGGGGAATGTTATGCTCTTGCAGAAATATTGAATTTCATTTTAAAAGCCAGCCATTGATCCATCTCCTGGGAGCAATCCCACAGTCAGTGTTCAGAGCAAGCCAGCACAGATTACCATGTACACCATGGCACCACCTGAGTTTCTCTGTGCTGAGCTGCCCTGGTATAATGCCATGGCACACCAGACTGGGTCAGAGCCCCCAATGCATGTTCTTTCATGCCCTATGCCCAGATCTTGGCTGTGAGCCCAGTATGGACCAGTGCCTCTGGAGCTACCAGAGCAAGATGAGTCCTACCTTGAGGCTCTTTGCACTGCTAGAGTTAGCCCTGCAGGGGGGATAATTCCAGCCTGTTTCAAACTCTTCATTTGGAACCACTATAAGCTTGTTTTGAATTTTCACATAAGCCTTTGGACAAAAGGACCTCTCAGATTGAGAACCTCACCTGCATCTCCCACTGTGTACACAGTCAAAAAAGTTGCTCAAGTTGGATGTTAAAAGCAAGTGACCCCTTCTACCCCATACTGACAGAATGCTTTTGCAGAGTCTTCATGACTAACTGTTGGAAAGCAGCTGAAAATACCTTTCCTTTGGCTATAAAAGAATTAAACCAAACACTTTAATGATTATTAAGAGGATTAGACAACAATAAAAAAGAATAATTAGCATTAATTTAAAGAGCTTGTTGTTATGAAATGTAATTTCCAAATCCTGTTCTCTTTCCTCTTCTCTGAGGTAATAAATATTTTCTGGCTGTCCATGCTTAAGCTTCCCACCAGCTCCCAGCACATTGTGGATGTGTTGAGACATTATTGACACCATTAACAATCTGTTAGTTTAGGTTCCTGGCAAATGGTTTTGGCAAACCTGGAGGTTCATAACATGGATTGACTGATATTGCATGCACTGATGGCCAGCCAACACACATAGTTCAGTCCTTATCTCCACAAACCCAGGAGGCAGACACATTTGAACTACACTGCTTGGTTCTACAGCAGACACTGATTCCTGAGCTGGGGCTGGGATGTTGCTGTTATGCCCAAACATGCCAGGGTGAATGCTGAGAAAATAAATTAGAAAATAAATTCCTAATAGTGAGGAAAATACTGCTTGGGTCTGTCCTCTAGCCTGTTTAAAGAAATAAATGCACATATAGGTACAGGCAGGTATCTCAGCAGGACTACATCAAGAGCATCAACACAGCTCTACCAAATTACAGTGTTATGAAAATACCCAGTGTGACTTTGGACTTGAATTCTCTTGTTTCAAGAGAGGACCAAGACTTAAAATGTTATTCTGGATAGCAGCCTTATTATGAGGGAAATATGTGGTGTGAACATAATTTTAGTGCTACCCAGCTGTTTGTTTTGGCTTCATCTTCCATTCTGTAAGTGCTTATATAGTAATATAATACCATAAAGTACATGAGAAATAGCTTAAAAGCCTGACTGATAAAAGAGTATGCCAATATACCAATTTTCGGTAGCAGATGAAGCCCAGAAACAAGAAAAAGAAACAGAAGGCTAAACAGAGATTTCATGAGAATTGAGGCCATGCTGCCTTATCAAAACCAAGCAGAACTATGATAAATACGAAAATTAACTTGAGATGGTGTGGTGCTCTAACACCAACTGGAAATTAGACTCCAAAAAAGGCACTCCCCTTCCCCTTGCCCTTTCCTATAAGAGATGGACAAAGGCAGAGACTATGGGTTGAGGTAACAATTAACTGAAAGCAAACAGCCTTGGAATAAGGAACACCCAGTAGCAGCAGCAATATAAACAACAAAAGTGTATGAAAGGAGAAGGTGTAAAAACTGTTCACCACCTTGACTTAGTTCTGTGTGGCTGTGGGGACAAAGGCAGGATGGTGGATGTTCCCTGTAGGTTGAGTCCACGTGTCCCCAGGACAAAGACACGATGGTGGCCGTTCCCACACAAGACCACGTGGTTTCCCCAGACAAAGACAAGATGGCAGCAACTCTCCTGAGCCCATGGCAATGAATAACAATGATTAACAAACTGCAAAAATCGGGACCATCTGTGCTGTGCCACCTGTTTTCCAGACTGCTGTGCTCTGCTGGTTCAATCCCACATGGTGCCATTGCTTTGCACCACTCCACCCCCTACTGGCTCTGTGCAGCTCCTTTCAGCTAGACTGGGATCAGGCTGTTGCCCACAGATACTTCCCACACCAGCACCACTTTTCAACACCACTCCTTGGAGCTGTGTCTTGGAGGAATGGGAAGGGTACAGGCAGTGACAGAGGACAATATCTGCAGGGCTGATCCAAACAACCTTCCTGATGGAGGGAGAAAGGCATAATGTCACACTTCTGGTGGTAGATTCATTATTCCTTCCCCTGAAAACCCAGTGATGCCCTCAGCCATGATGTGTCACATGGTGCTAAGCCATGCCCTCTCTCTGCATTCAGAACAGGTGGGTGTCCACGGAGGGATTCAATCTAAGATGTTTAATTAAGAAGTGTCTGTAGGCAAATCAAGTGTCTCATGCTTTGTTATGGTCCATGGAGGCAGAGTTGTAGAGAAAGCAGCTCATCCTACAGCAGTAACCTGCAATGAAATTCAGCTGTCTATGTGTTGATGTCAAGTATTTTTTCAGTCGATGCATGGTTCAATACCTGGTTTCCAGTTTCCAGAGGGATGCAAGTCTCATGTAACCTGTGCCTCAGTAGGCATAATGCACTGCTCAGTCAGTGTGTCTGAACTGGCACTAGGGGACTACATAGAGGCAGCTCAATCCTGTCTGTAGTACTGGTTCAACTAATTCACTACTCTTGCTGCCAAGAATACTTCAACACATACAGCACACCTAAATACCTAAATGGGATTCTTTATCAGAATTCTGCCTCCAAAATCTCTAACAGAAACTCTGTACATGATAAGAAGCATGTGTTGTAACAGACTCTGCTATTGGCTGACATGGGTTATTATAGAAGAGTTATAAAATTACATTACTTCAGCTGAAAGATTAAGACTAAGAGATGCAATTGCATAAATAGTCTTATTTGGGATATATCCCATGTTTTCTTTTAGGTGTTAGAGGCTTCAGAAGCTTTTAGACCAAATAGAGTTGATATAGTAGAATAAAGTAGGATAAGTAACATTTGAGAGATCTCAGGAGTCTACAATCTTACCTTCTGCAGGTCGACTGAGGTCTGACCAGGTTGCTCATTCCCTTATTTTATCAGGGTCTTGAAAACCTCCAGAGATGGAGTCAGTTCAATATTTTTGGACAATCTGTTCCAATGAAATAGAACTCCAAGCATAACTCAAATATTTTTGTATTTTGAGAATGTTATTTAGAGCTTAATTTTAAGAAACACGTAGGCATTGCATGCAGTCCTGAAGAGGCTGAGAATGAGGAAGAAAACGATTTAATTATATATACACAGAAACTGGCAAGTTATGAGCAGTTTTGCAATAAGTATCATTACTAAGATCACTCTGGATATTATGTTCCTGTTTCAAGACAAGAGAGGAGAACAGCCTCATAACAGATCGTGATATGTACAGTTATGAGTACACGACATCAGACTCCAGCTTTGCTCCATAGTTAGGGCTGCATGGTGTCCATCCAACTGCTCTCAAGAAATTAGGTTGAAGATACAGAAAAGTAAGAAGAGTGAGAAAGAGGAACTTAAACCCAGAAACAAGAAACTAAACCCAGAGGATCTTACCAGCAATATTTAAACCAGACTGAATCTTGGACCCTCTAGAACAGACTAACACAATCCATTTAGCAAAGAAGGCAGTTTACCACAACTGATGAACATTTGGATTTGCAGTGATGCCCTCTTTAATCATCTGCAGGTGTATTAGATCTTTTCCATTCACAGTAGGTTTCATTAGAGATGTTTGAGATGTGCTTTCAACAAGGACAGTGACACTTAACCACTACCAAAAAGCTTTCTGTGAGACAAATAGATAGTTCTTATCTCACCATACACCTGTCCTGTTTAAATTTGCTCATTTATAAGATCAGAGAAGTATATGCAAAAAAGCCCCCAGTAGCAAGAAATTATACTCGCATGCATCAAAATAGATTAGCCAGTTAATGAATTGTGATGATGTATTCATGACCAAATAACCAGGAACTTTAGAAGTAATTTAGTCAGTTTGAGAAACAAATTGGGTTTGACACTTTACACAATTGTGTAATGGAATGTTTAATTAAACATTGAGCAACTTGTCCAACCTTTGTATTTCCTGGCTGTGATTTAGCTAGGTTTGTTATATAATCTTTTCTTTATGAGAGCAAATTATATTCTGTCTGTGAACTATGGAAACTTTTCCCACATCAGCTGTGGAGACAGAAGCAAGGTCACTCTCCCTTATCCTTTTCCAATGGTCAAATATCCAAAAGAGCATGGAGAACAGAAAAACCTCCAGGTAATGACCCTTTCTCCTCTGCTACAACTCCTTACAAAATTAAGGATTTTTTAAATCAAAAAATTGTGGAAACTTTTGCACAGAGCAAGAAAATTGTCAGCATTCAAAAGAAATAAATTTCTTCTAAGTCCCTTAAAATCACACTCAAGTCTCTCAATTCATTAAATCTGATTTCATGACTTACAAAGTAAGCTACAAATATTCAGATCAATGTGGAATCAGCAGCTATTAGTTCTTAGAATAGTAATTAGTGTTTATACTAGAATTTCCAAAAGGAAGAATATTGTTGCTGTTTACCATTTGGGGTCACTAGATTTTAAGTTAATTTTCAAATTAAGGGATGCAGTACTTTGCTTCAGGCAGTACGGATTCAGTATACTGGAGTTTCTTAAAAGCTGTCAATCTTCAGACCACAGAAAACACATTTCTAATTAAGAGACAAACAAGCATTGATTTTGGACATTACTTCTTGATTTCATAGCTTGTTAGTTGAAATAAATGAAGAAGAGCAAAGAGAGAAAAGGGGGATAAGAGCTACGGATAATAATAATATGATAAATAGCATCTTTTAAAATTAGGTTTACTATTATAAAATGAAAACAGCAGCTGGCAAATACAATCTGCCCACAGAAAAAAATGAATATGGAATGGGAAACTCATCCTCCATTCTCAACTACCAGCTGGAGCAGAGAGGTGTTGCAGCTTACTTCCTGTCACTTTAAGTCTTCTGGCATTATATTTGTGTAACCCTACAATTCCAGCAGTGAGTGCCTCCTTATAGATACTTTACCTACTTTTTTTTTACTTTCAGGGTGCATTTTAACGCACTCAGAACAGGCCTTGGGATCCTAGGGAGATGACTGGGAAGAAGAGGGATTGGGTGAAACAACCTGACACATATGAGAGATTAAAATACAAACAAATAAGGAATTGCTCACCATGTCTTCCAACAAAAGAACAAGGGCAATCAAATGAACCTAAAGCATGGCTGGTCACTCCAAAAAAGAAGGTAGTTCTTCTCATTGCAGGTGTAAGCTGTGTTCATTAAATACATATCCACCTCTTCATCAAGAGATTTTTGACTTGCAGCATGAGGAACATTCAAGGAGTGTCCTGATGTCCTGATAATCTGTGCCTCTCCCAACGGCCATTGGTGATGACATGATGCAGAATCAGATGGATGGGTGTAGCCATCCTTTCTATTCTCCCTGTCCGTATTTTCCTCATGTAAAAAATTGCCAACAGCCTTCAGATTCCCTCTTTAATGCTCAGATAGGTGTTCCCTAATAAGAAGTAGAAGATGAGTAGCAAATACACCTCCTGTATTTTCCACTGTAGCTGTCAATAGGAGACATAATATGACCCAGTATTTTTCCCTTAAGAATAAGCAAAAGAAAATGAACACTGAGCAGATATATTCTCCTGAAAGCAGAGAGCTTCAGGGCTTGAATGAATACTGATGAACACTGAAATGTTCACTGAGTTCAGCTGATTTTTCCAGTGGAAAATATTCTGGGACCTTGTATGAGAATGAAAACAAAGAGATCATGGAAACCATGACTGCATGCAACTAAATGAAAAAACATTGAACTTCAAGAAATTTAGGTATTTAAACATCTGCATAGCTCTCTCAAAAAACTTTGAATGAAATCTTCAAATATTTTGTTGAATATTTTCAGTAAAGATTTCAGAGTCATGTCATGGAAGAGCTAAACCTTAGCAGACACTCTATCAAACAACAATTGAAATATATCTTGTAAACTCAATTAAATCTAAAACATGCAGAAAATCCCAGGTGGATTAAATAGATAGATGGATAGATTTAATCCCAGGTGGATTAAATAAATAGACATTTATGTAAATGTTCCAAATGTTCTCTAGATAATGGTGGCCTAAAAGCTTTAAGGTAAGGTGTCTACTTGTTTGTTTTTTTTGTTTGTTTGTTTGTGGTTTTTTTGTGAATAAACCAATACTAGTTATTGGTTTATTCACAAAAAAGCTAGTTAAATCTCTGCTACTCCTTTTGTAGTTGTAAATTTTTAAATAAAAAGTGTACCACAGCAGTACTTCCCACTTCTGTTATAAATTGTTGTGAAGAGGTCCTATTGTTATAAAGTGATATAAATTTTAATGGTTACAGGGAGAAGAAATTAATGTGATTATATGGTGTTTCATGCAATTTTGTGACAAAAACTTAAACATTGTGACAAAACCTAACAATGGATTTCACTAACAATGGATTTCACTTTCATTCTGCAAATGGTTCAGGGCAACAGAAAGGAAACACAAATAGAGAGAAACAGTTCTTAAAATTAGACAGCTCCTTAAATCCTTATTTAGTTTGGAAATTACATTTTGACTCTATGTGTGTATACAGAATGCATGATATGAAGGGTGATAATAAATTAGATAGTCTAGACTGAAATGTTATACAAAATGCACTAGGCAGAAGGTGGTAACCTTCCTATTTCTGCTGCTGTCTGGGTTTAGTGTTAGAAGCCATGTATTTCATTTTATTAAGACATCAGAAAACTGCAGATATGCTCCTAGGCTTGCCAAAAAACTGTGCAATTTGGATTAGCTCACCAGAGAGCTTAAGTGAAAAGAACTGGAGATGTTCTGTGGTTTTTTTAAAGCTGAGAAAAAGTTGCTAAGTCACAGCTCTATTAAACAGGAAAAAATAATGAAAGGTGGATAATCAGTTATTTGTATAAGAAACAGATAATATTTATAGGTAGAAAGTGTGTATGGAGAAGGGAGCAGGAAGACTACCATAAAAGTGGGAGATTAGGTTCATAATCTACTGACTAGATTGATAAATTTTCATACAAAAAATGAAAAAAGGTTGTTAATGGTCAGAAGACATTCACATAACTACTACATCAGGCAGGTAAAAATCCATCATTCCTTTGTACTGACGCTACAGTGCGAAAGTGAATAAACTTAAGAAAAATGAAAAATATAATCTCTTTGTAGGAGTGAATTTGCTCAGCTTGAACTAGTGATCTCTAAGGTCCCTTCTAACACAAACCAGTCTGTGATTCTATGATTCTTTGAGACTCCCATTAACTGAAGGAGTGGATTACCTGCTGAGTAAAGTGTTAAAAGGTTTCTTGGGGCCTGATATTTTGGGGGCCGACTCCATCCCTATACTTAATTTTCTGTGTGACCTTCAATGAGGTTTCCAGGGTCAAATGTACTTCTTAGCTTTATTCACTGTTTTCATTAAAAGGGGTCTTTCCCTTCAGTAAGGTAATGAGAATTGTTTTCCCCCTTTTCAGGCATGAATTATCTGGTTTAAATATATAATTTTTTTTCTATTAGTCCCATTATCTTAATTGAGTTATATAAAATGTAAACTTAGATGCTGCTAGACTGGGCAAAATTTGGCTCTCTGCATTGCAGAATTTCATGCACAAAAATGATGGCAGAAATGGCAGTCTGACTCGGGGAGATACAGCAAGACTAATTCATTGAAGCCTTTAAAATGCAGTTTAGAAATGAGAAAAACCTGTGGGATCTGGTTTCAGGCAGATACAGTAATAGTCTTTCTGCCTCCTAGATGGAGCTAAAGCACTTGTCTCCAGTATCTTGGCTTGTGGGATGAAGGAAAGGAAGTAACATGACAAACATAATTGTCGTCTTTTGCATTTCTTGATTAGTATTACCTGCAAATTTTTACATTCCTAAGAAATGAAGTTTTACATTTTACGGAACAAAAATTTAAAAGCTTGGTCTCCATTTTGCGAGGACAATCTTTTGTGAGTGTAAATCAGGATAAAGTTCAGGATAAAGCCATTTTCTGCCTCTCTGCAGGCAGACACAGTGCTACTCACCAGATACGTGCTTCAGCAAGCACTGCCAGGTACCCAGTTCAGCCTCCTGGGAGATTGATGTTCAGTTTTCTTCCCCCTAGTCCTCATGAGGGATAGATAGAGGGTTCTGCCCCCAAGACAGAGACTGAACATACAGCTTAGATGAGACCTCTTCAGTGTTTATAAAGGAAGAGATGCCACAGTCTTGAAAGGGAGGAATTTGAAAATAGGACCTATGAAACAAAGCACCATCATAAGCTGAGTATAGATGCAAAAGCAAAGCAAACCTTGCAGCTTTTTTTACATGTGAACAAACACAATTCTAATAAAACCTTGCAAAAAACCCACATGAGTGAACACAACCATGACATTCAAATCTGTGTATTCTGTTCCTGGGATGGTCATACAGTGTTAGGAAAAGGATGTTCCTTTTCCAGAGTTCTAGTGAAACTTAAGTCAAGTAATAAGCCCATGCACAGTACACAGCACTCTGTTTGTCTGTGCAATTCAATACCTGTCACTATACTGAGGCATTTAATTTTCACAGCCTCATTTGTGGTGAGTGTCAGCAATTCAGTCTACTCTAACGACCGACATTTTGGGGTGATGAGACCAAAAGAAATAGAGAAGGCATATCAAAACAACCTCAGGGTGAAATTGGAAAGGGAAGAGACAAAAACTCTTCACACTGTACAGAAAGATGGAAGACTCACAACATATACAATCAGAGTCTAAGAACGTAAAAAAATAAAACGACCACACCTAAAGAAGACCTTTTAGGCTTAGAAAGGGGAAGAGTATGAAGAGGTGGCTGGTGTTCAGTGCCCCAGCTGCAGCTCAGTGTCAGCTAGCATCTAGGAAAAAGATTCTGGCTATCTGGAAGACAAGGTAGTTAGTGAAACTATTACAGCAAGCTGGCAGAGCAGAGCCACTGCAGAAGAGAAGGTCAGACCCTTTCCTCTGGGTTACTGGGCTTCTGCCTATGCTTTTGGACTCCTGAAACAAACAGATCTGAAGTGCAGCCAAAGAGGGTCTGCTGAACCTTTATGCCTGGTATCTGGCCTGTCTGCATTGCTTATGATTTTAATGGCATAAATTTATTGCAATATTTTATGACAGTTGTAAATTATTTAATTTGATGCTTGAGGTAATTTTTAATTATTTAATTTGTATTTGTTCCCTTATGTTGCTGCCTATATTATCTATGACACTGATCCTACAATGACTTCCTTATTGGTATACCTCTTTCCTGCTGTGGACCTGCATAAAAGGTCAATGCATATAACAAGGAATTTTCTCACTTCTTTTAATTAAACAATAATTTTCTATAAAAAACTATTCTTTTAATTCTGTGTCTTATTCTCAATCTATGGAGATACCATTGAAAAATAGGTTATTTTAATAAAATTTGAGCCCTAATTATGACTAGAATCTGGTACTTGAGCTTGCTCTTTTGGAGCAATGTACTCTACATAGTATGCTTTTTAAGTTAATACATCTGCTTTGAAACCAGACCAGGTTAATATTTGGGGACTGAGGCCACAAGCCATAGGATTTTCCTGTAAGTCATACTTCAACTCCAGATCTAGTTGAATGTTATTATGCCATAAAACATTATGTGAAATTCAGGCTCCCCTTCAATATTTCAATATTTTTATTTCTCCAGGATGCCTAAGTATTGCAAATGAACAACACTGATTAACAGCCAAATTCCATAACAACTCCCTAGTTTATACAATGTAGAATCTTCTGAAAAGTTACTTATCAAAAACAAAAATATCCCATGCCCTGAAAAACATGTTACTGGTCTGTAATTGTGTACTCTACATTTTGGCATGGGACCAAGTATAAAGAAGACTGAAATAAGGAGCATTATATAAGTCTTTAAAGAATATCTACATAGGCCATATTTTTTCATTCTCCTCTGTCAAAATCACTACTGAAATCTTGGCCCAGTTCTCAAACACGGAAATGCAGCTCATACCATCTCACAGACTTGGTAACACATCTGAAAAACTCTTTCAAGTTGTACCCTCATATTTACATCTCTCCTTAGACCTGTGCTTATGTATGCCCAAATGTGCCTGAAGGATTAAAATTGCATTAGTGTGCTGTATTCATTGGCATTCAAACAACTTACATGAAGAGATATTCTGTCCCTGTGCTTTGACAGCTGCCATGGAACCAGTTTGCATTCAGGAGTGTCACAGCAGGTTGAAGGCTTAGCTAAGAAACCAAGCCCATGGTCTAATCTATCGCTGAGCACAGCTGAAAACAGATGTTAATTAAACTGCAGTTACTTCATAACAAGACTTGAATGTCAATTGAAGATAGAAGGGAACAACATGAAACTGATGTCCTGGATTATTGAACTATCAGCCATAAGGTCCCCAGGATACAGAGCCAACTGGCTTTGGGATTACTGCAGCCCCTGTGAACTGGAGCATCAAAATCCTAATGATGACAAAAATAAGAAGGTATTCAGAGGCTTTTCTTCATGACTGTTACTTGAACTTAAGCCGTAGCAAATTGACATTTAAATAGAACACCTGTTCTCATGGTGAAAGAGATTCCTTCTGTGCTATTAGCTACCTGTTTGGCATCACAAATTTTAGCTAGACCTGAAAAAAGGAAGTGTGATCCATGAGGAAGCCAGACAGGTATGAGAAGCAGAGAAAATAGATTGCAGGGAATGAGACCAGTGGGAATACTGGTCTTGCAGATTAAAATGCTGCATGATTTTATGAGCTACAAAGCACTCTGTAACACAGATATGCCCATGGAAGATAGAGATCAGAAAATTAAGTTTAGAAAAGTAAGTAACACTTTACAATCTCTTTACACTTTACAAAAGTAAGTAACAATTTGCAATCTCACTTTACAATCAAAGACGCATGAAACAAAGAGATCTGAAGTGCAGCCAAATGAATGATGCTCAGAACACTGTAACAGTACTAAAAGTGTTTGATGAGAGAGATTGTAGAGAGATAATTGGGTGACTGTTTTGCCTTACCTTTTAAAACTAAAACCAAGAATCAGCAAAGACAGTAGATATGCTGCAGAGTTGGGCAACCTGGTATCCACACTGAAAATCAGGGAGAAAATCTTAATAACAGGCTTATTTTGTGAGGTATTGTAGTCTAGTTTCTAGGACAGTCCATTGAGAGAGAGTGAGCTTTTTGCCTCCAAATGTTAAGGAGAATTGACAGGAAAAGATCAAAACCATAGTCAAAATTTTGATGCTGATAAAACACAGCAGAAGTTTATAAGTCAAATCTGAAAAAAAATCCAGGACTAGAAGACAACAAAACTATATTGTTTTCAGTGACAAAAATAATTTTTTAAGTCAATATGAAAATATTTTCAGATTTTTTTTGTCCTTTTTTTAATTGCTTTTTAATAAAAGAGCCATTTTCTGTGACAGTCACAGAGGGGAGTTATGCTCTGACAAAGAAAATGCTTTTGGAAGAAGACAGTTCCTGCAGTTCACAGTAAAGACAGACAACTTAGTCACAGACTCCCAAAGGAGAAAAGAAGACATCTTAGATAATTTTGCTGAATACGGGAACATTAATATGAGGCCTAATTCTATACATCATAACACACTGTGAAAGCCATTAATTAATACACTGCATTATATTTGCACCCTTGATGAGCAGTTCCATGCAACACCAAGAAGATGTGGTACTGCGCACAGTAAAATAGTTCCCAAACTTTAGAGTCGGCCATAACCTAAGATGTAATAGTCACATGGAGTTGCTTTCTTCTGTCAGCAAAGTGCTGCACTGGGGGTGGAAAAGTGTATCTTTAAGAGGATTCAGACAGCAAAAATACAAGATTTAAGAAGTGACATAATTTAATTAATGCACATTTCATATCTAGAGATAAAATAATGCCTAAAAGGAAGGAGACCTTGCATTTTGTCATGAACACCCATACAGAGAAAAATACAAGGTGTAAAAAGAATATTTTGGTCACTCATAAAAGCAAACTTTTCAGACTTGAGAAATCATAGCCTTTTTTTAGAAAAGGTTGTGATAGACCTCTACAGTTTTAAAGTCATGAAATACAAGGTCAAAATTATTAGCCTCTGAGTGCTAAACCATGCCAGCAAGAATAATGATAAGTATTAACCTCAGATTCTGCAAGTTGTAACATGCTGTTGTTTAGCATATGAATTAATGGGTCACAAGTACATGTCAGCATATTCATATGTATTTAGTATACAGCTAGAATTGAAAAACAATTTATGACCCCTCTGGATTCCCTATCAGCATCAGTGGCCCAAGCTGCAGACTCGTTCTGAAGTGTATAGCAAGCTTATCGGCTCCCCTCAAGTTCCCACAACGTGACAAGTCCTAGTTAGGCTTGACTCCAGGAAGTACCATGCAGACTGCAATCAAATAAAGGATGGGAAACGTGTGGAAAAACTGGATCCTGGAGGGAGGAACTCAAACTACAGAAAGGAAGAGGCTGGAAGTGTCACTATGACATCAAAATGAGTACAACAGGGCTAATGGGAACCTACCTGCATCCACACCTTAATTTGGTTTTACAAGCGCTGACTCCTCTGATGTTATTATTCCCTGTGCAGCGCACAAAACAGGAACACTCTGCCCACATACAGACAGACAAGGAACCTCAAATAGGATACAAAGATCTGGGATCTGGCTCTGATAGGGAAAAAGAACTGAATGTGGACAAAGTATCATCATCATCATCATTGAGGTGGCTTCTGAGACAATGTATCTCAGAAGACAATGACTTCGGAGGTACAGGCATGAGATAAGCCAATGGCTTCACAATAGATACAGTGGTGATCCAGGTCAAATGGTAACATTTTTGCAAGTGCCTTAGTGAATACAATGTATAAAAAGTCATAGATTACCCCTAAGTGTTTGCTGTATAAATAGGGCGCACATAAGGTAGCAGGAATGTACCAATTACATGTCAAAAAATTTCTACAGCTGCATTTGCTCCATGCTGCATCCTAGCAAGTAAATGCATTCAATAAGGCTGGTGCATACTGCCTTCATGCATGTCATTCTTTCAGTTCTGGAGCTGGCTCAATCATTTCTAGCTTGAATGCTCCAATGTGCTTGCACAAGCAGTCACTTAGTTCACTTTCAAGACAAACTGCATTTTAAAAATCCTTGTATTTTTCCTTTAATAGCTATTGGGGCAGACTTTTCTCTATGTCCTGCAGGAAATGTTAAAAATTGTATCTGAGTGAAGTAATAAAGGTACCTATTTTTAATAAGAAAACTATAGCCTGTTTTCATGAAAGATATCATTCTCCTTTGTCTATTTATTATTGAGAAAGACCCTTATTCTTATTTATTGCCCAATGTAGACATTAGATTTTGGAACATATTTAATGGGAAATACAGGAGTAGACTACAGTGATTACAATGATTAGAATCATAGAAAAGGTTTGATATCTCCCAGGCTCTAGGCCACAAAACACACCTAACATGAGACTATTCGAGCAAAACCTTCAGGAATCAACAGCAACATTAAGAGCCATTCTTTTCTAGGCAATTTGTAGGACAGGGCAGTGCTACATTACAGAACAGAACAGTATATGGACACTGCAGCAGCAGATCCAAATGGCACATGTCATAACCAAAATGCTCAATGTCAAGTAAGAAACACAGATAACAAGAAACTCACATATTAGATGTGAACACCTTGTGAAAAGTGATTATTTTACCTTCTAACCTACACTCTTCTTCTGGTATCACAGAGGAATTAAAATAATTTTGGACCAATTTCACTGATGTGTATTGGCTTAAAGGACTTTTCTCCTTACTGCATTGGTGGTGAGAGAAAATAGGTAAGTATTTTAAGTGACTAACACACCACATTGGGACATGTGCCTTTTCTGCATCAATATGCATCTGACTTTGAAAGAATACAGATCTCAAGACTCTTTGGTCTTTATGAAAATTGCCCATTAATCCAAATTATGAGCTTGAAGAGAGTTCCTTTATTTCCTGGTAGTAAAGTTGGTGTAAAGTAAGCATGAAATGCCTTTCAAACCCATTTCAGGTGACTGACTGTTAGATGCTTCTACAATGTTCTGATTTTGAAAACTGATCTCCAGATTGCAGTAAGAGCACACTTGTTATTTCAATGCATCTACTTTTCTGTTATGAATCAGTGTGTTCTTTCTTTCCTTCTTCCCACTCTACACATACTAGCATATATACATATATGCATCTACAGAATTCTAAACACTCTAACACAGATAACTGTTAAAAGATTCCCTTGATTCTGCCTAGAATTTTCCTGAAGTTGATGGTCTGATTTCAAGTGGTGCTTAAATTAAACTCCAGCTATTTTCTATTGAAAGGGAAATTTGATTAATTTAGATATCTTTCTAGAAGAAAGGAAATATTCAAGAATGGGCAAAGAAGGAGCTTATCTGAGATAAGCATGGTATAACAATACAAGTAAAGGGGTTTAGGACTTCAGACTGCTGTAAGAGGTTTCAGTTATCCCTTTTGGCTGTGGTATTTGGAGAGCCAGAGGTAGACCATAAACAAAAAGAGACACACGGAGATAAAGGATATGTCTATATCCATACAAGCCAGGATTCAACCAAGTTACATTTAATATTTCCTGACCACAAACAGGTTTTTTGCACACAAATTCATAGGTATGTACAGAGATTGCTTTGACTCCAGAGGTCTCTGAAAAGTGAAAAGTTGAGGACAGTTGGCACCCCATCACATATCTAATTTTTCTCTTTGTAAATAGATAGATGAAGCACAGGCAAAGTAATCAGCTTTTCTGCCAGCATCTACTCAAAATCAGCTTTTCACAGGCGTAATCATGGTTGTCTGACTAGCATAAGAGCCAGTCAGGAAGAAGATATATGAAGCTAAAAAAAGCCATGCTCACACGAGTAGTAGGAATATTGTTATGTGGTGCACATCTCTTCCCAACCCGTCCTTTCTTAACCCCCACAATTTCTGCATCTGTTCAAGACAAATTTTTCAAAAAAAAAAAAAAATTAAGATTTTTTTATTCATGTTAGCTTGTTCATTTTTAAAATTATCTGACAAACAGCTTAAAAAGCAAGTTGAATGTCATTTCAATAGGATAAGCACTCAAGGGAATGGCTTGAATTTATGTCAGGGAGGTGTAGGTTGGGTATTAGAAAAAGCTTCTTCACCCAGAGAGTGGTCAGGCGCTGGAACAGGCCTCACAGGAAAGTGGTCACAGCACCAAGCCTGACAGAGTTCAAGCATTTGGACAATGCTCTCAGGCACAGGGTATCCTGTGCAGGGCCAGGAGTTGGTCTTGGATGATCCTAGTAGGTCCTTTCCAGCTCAGAGTATTCTGTGCTTCTGGATGATGGCAATCAGTTTTCAGTATCCTACAGTTTTCATAATTTCAGAGATTTCACTTTAAAAGCCACCTTGGTTCTGTTATCAGTAAGATAAGAAATGTTATGACTTATCTCTTAGGGTTATCCTCGTGACACACCCTGAGTTTTATGGGCTGATGGGTTAATAAATAAAATGAAGAACTGTTCATTGTCTGTGTTTTAGAAGTCTTGCTGCTGTATTGCACTTCCTTTTTATTGGCAGAGCTGGAATGAGATATCATACCAGACAGGGCAACCTTGCCTCTAATTTGGTTGCTGCTTAGACTATAGCTTTCTCTCAGCTGGGAATAATACAGTTTGGGAACAATTTAATTATAATGAAGGATGATATTTACACATTCCTTCCTGAGGTAGAACTGAAGATAAACACAGTTAAGAAAATAGCATGTGCTAAGTTCAAGAAGACCTGTAGTAGGGAGTAAAACTTTTAATATTCATGAAGGACTATGTATTTTCCTGTGACATCAGAAAAAAAAAAAAAACAAAACCTCCCTTCTTTAGCTGGGCAGGCCTGTGGGTAAGGAGAGATACAATGCCAATGAATCACACTTCTTCCATCTTCAGTAATAAACATGCCTGAGAAGTATTGCAAAGAGCTAACTTAGGTCAGATTTCATACCTCATGACTTAATTGAAGGCCTGTTCTTCATTCTCACTAATCTTACATCTATTTCCATGGAGATGAAGGTTTTGAATGCGTTCATCCCTGAATGACTTCCACTTCTTTGTTATTAGGCAGGTGTGCAATACACAAGACAATAACCCCAGAGAAATTCTGCCTGTTCACTTTGCCCCAATGAATATGAGCCTTTCTGGACATTTTGTAAGCTGCACTTTCAGGTGAGTCAACAGGGAGTATGCTCATGTGGATAGCCATGCCCATAATCAAGAAGCTTGACTTACAGACTTCAGAGTCCTCTCTGGGTGTGACATCTCTGAGAAGAGCCTAAGAAAGTTCAGAGTAGAAGAATAAAAAATGTCATTCTAGTGAAAACCCTTAAATTTTTTTTTTAAAAAAATTATTTTCTGCAGTAAAACCTTTTCTGCAACTGTGTTGGTGTAATTACCATGTCATATGGGCATGTTCTTGATTCTTCCTTTCCTTAGGGCTAAACATTTTGCACTGAGGAGACCTCCAGGTCCCACTTTCTGTTGTGACTATAGACATCTACTAGGTCATTTCAGGGTAGATTCACAGAAGAAATATTAGAAAATAATTGAGCAATATCCACTTTGCCATAGTTTGCATTCCCTTAAGAGTTTATCTTGCACTCTAGTTATTTATTAGACTACTGATATTTGTAGTTCAGATCTGAACCAGGTGTTTTTAAGAGAAATATTGTGATTCAAATAAATCAGTTCAGCAGTTTATAAAAAGATCAAAACATGTACTGAACGTCTGTTCATAAAAGTGAAGATGTTAGAGACTACACAAGATTTCCCAGCCAGATTTGATAAAATGAACATTCCCAGCACACAATGAGTCATATTTTCTCTAGGGTTGAGATACTCACTACTGAGAGAACAGCAAGAGGGTATCTAGGTTAGCTGTAATTCAGAGAGAAACATGTGAACTAAAAGCTAGACCAGTGGTGCTCTGGTCTTTGCTACCTCCTTAGACACCCATACTTAAAGGCTACCAAGTTGAAACAGAAGCAAGTACTGCTGAGTGTAGAAGGAACACCGAGGAAATCCTCAGTTTGCCATTTTTAGTAAATTACCTAGGATAAAACAGATGTCTCAGGCCTAAAATTTCTCTATTGGCCCTACTGAGTCCTTTTCAGTATTGGTAATACTCACCAGTTGATAGCTCTAATGCATCTCAGCTTTAGTCCTATAAAACCACCTCACCTCTACACATTTCACAGCTGTACCTTGAGAACACTGAGCAGAATTTTAATTGTGAATATTAAATAATTACAACTTCACACAAAATAACAACATTAACAGCAGTAAAGGAATATTTATGGATTATGACTGTGAGTAATGACTTCAATGTGGGTGATCTGACTTACACAGTGGTACAGTAAATTTTCTGTAAGGGACAAACACACATGAAACTTCTGTCCAATCTCACATCACTGAAATGTAAGAAAATCACTGTGAAGGCCAGCGGACTTGTTCAGATGCAAAAACTAGTGGGAAAAGAAGCAGTTTTCTCCAGATCTCATGATAATCATTAATATGCAATATTCACAATGCCTGGCAAACTACAATAGTTGCACATCTAAATGTAATATAATAGTTGCATTATTTAAATGTAATAAAACACTTTGTCTTCACTATTTGTCTTCATTCCTGAATGCTGTTTGTAAGAGGTTCTGAAGGGTTAATCACATAGTTGGGAGGCAAGGAGATGCCAGGAAATGTAGCCAGCTGTTGAATGAAGCATCAAAACATGAACAAGACAACTACTTGAGGCAGTTTTCCTGCCTGAAACAACAGGAAGCTTCATCTACTGGACATGAATTTTTAACAGGAGACCTTTGTAGTGACTTCAAAGACATCAGGTGATTAAAACAGATAAAGGAAGCAAAAGGAGAGGTTGACCCTGTGCCATAGGAGAGGCTGGGATGCAGAGAGGCATGGGCTGGGGTTTGCAGATGGGAGCCTGGCCAGCTGGCATGCTCTCCAGCTGAGGCCATGGACTAACACAGCAGCCTCCCTCAAGGACTGCACTATCCATGCTTTCAGGCAACAAGTACACACTGCTTTGTTTCACAGAGAAATATGTTCTCAACTGCTGATGGTCTCCCTCTCGTGAGAGTGAACACCCTGACTTGCTCTGCTCTGAGGCCATGGGTAAAGGAAGGATCCCAAGGCTCTACTGAAACCAGGTTTAGAAGAGGTTGCTCATCCACAGGAACTGCATCTGGGGCTAACTGCAAGTTTTCTCCAAGGATGTATTGATGAGATACTAGCTGAAAACAAAAGTATTGAGGTAAGTGCACAACACCTATGCTTCACACCCCCTAAAAGTTATTCTAAGATGTCTTTCCACAGGATGTTCTTAACACAAACCTTAAAAGGAGCAATATTTTCCTTCTGTTTCAGAAAGCAAGGTCTAATGCAGCTGCTGTATCATAGCTGGCCATTACAGAAACACTAGTGATAAAACTGAAATAATTTTCTGAAGGTTTTATCCATTACTCACAAACTTGTGAAAAATCCCATTAGCATATTTGGTATTAGCAAACTCCATTTTTGAAGAAAACTCTGCTAAGAAATTTTAAATGCCCAGCTTGGGACTATATTGTGGCTGGAAAGTGCAAAGTCTTTCAGAGTATCTAAAAGAAAATGCAAATTAATTTTGTCCAACCGGCATGTCAGCTAAGTTATTTAGTTAAAGGACTGTCTATTTGCAGAGAAAAAGGAAGGACTAATTCATACAGTTCCAGCACAAAGTTATTCTTTTCAACCCAGAACAACAATCTAAATTTTAAGTCCTCATTTATTATTTGATTTCACTCATGTTGCTTCATTTTGTACCTGACTACACAGGAGGGTTGTCTGTGGCATCTTCTCTGGGGTGAAAAGGAGGGATAGTCTGAAATAATTTTGTGGAACACCTGTGACGTTCTGTGGTGCAACAATTCACAGGTCACAAGCTGAATAATGCTGAACTAAATCAGGAAATACCGAATCTTTTAAAAAAAGATCCTAGAGCAAACATGTACCCACAGAAATGCTTATGTAGACATAGTCTGCAGATCATCAAGCAGAGTCATAAAATGCACAGTGCAGCTTGCACATTAAACCCAAAGGTTACAATAAATAAATAAATACAGTGCATCCCTTGAGGATACTCTTTCAAGGAAAAAATTACCACCTAAGAAGAATAGCAACAGCTCCATGTGCAGCAGTAGTTTCAGGTTTCATGCAGGAAGGAGGAAACTGAGGTTTCCCTCTACTCACCTTGTATAACACATTTGTGACCCCTGCATGATGTGCCAGGGACATACTCAACGCTGGGGGTTGCAGGCAGGAGTGAGAATGGGACACACCACACTGTACTGCTGCACAGAAGTGCAACTTCCAAAGCTTCAGCAGAGCCACAGTGATGCTTGGCAGCCATAGAAAAGTTACCTGTTGTAAAATATCCCAAATCACAGAACAACAGAAAGGAGATGAGACCATTTCAAGATCGTATTTAAAAGTCATTCCAGTCAATCACTTTTGACTGTTGTTTATATTTACCCTTTTTTACATACTGCCTCCTTTGAGAGTAAGTGCTCATTTTTGAACTGGTTGGTCTAGAATTTTCACTTCCAGAATGACTGAATGCAGTGGTTAAGCTGCTTTGGAAAAGTTTCTCTAAATATTTTTAAGTCTAAAAATTCATAAAAATAACTCACTCTGAACAGGCAAAATGAAATCGAGGAACAACAATGAGGAACAAAACCCTCCTTAAAACATTGGCAGCTCCTGACAGAGACTTGGGGATTAATTTTACATCTTCTACTCTCCTTTCTGACTGGCTGGTCTAATAGCCCCTGTCATCCTGCTTAGTTCGAAGGGAATCACCAGCAGCCTTCTTTCTCCCTATAGCACACTGGCTTTGCTCTCATTGCCATGAGGAGAAGCAGACACATAGATGCCTAGCATTTGTCAGCTCATTTGTTATCTCGGCAGTAAATTGTGAAAAAAACCCAACAACCAATAAACAGAGTGGAATGAATTCTACAATCGTTAAGTAATATTACCTTAAAAAGCAACAAACCTAGAATTACTGTTTTGTTGCCACAGTAGGGACTATATTGTGGCAACATTTTAGTTTAAGAGCACCATTGAAACAAATACAATTATTGCAGAACAAGTCATGTACAGGCCTTCTTAGTAAAAATTCCAGAAATGCACAGATATTTATTCGGAGTTATACTGCAGCAAGTGCTGCAGATTGCAATGACTAATGTTAAAGATATTTACACAGCACAGTTGTTTCCATCTTTTTCACAAACCTGTAAAGTTACACTCAACCTATTCAAATAAACCTAGCTTTGGTCACCCCTAACGGGCCCGATCTTGCTGGCAGAGAGACAATCATCTCACCTTTTCCATACCTCTGCCTTCAAAGTTTCTCAGGTAAGTTTTCCTCCATTTTTTTTTGCATTTAAAGCGCCTGGTTGTTCCATCTATCCCTGGTCTTTTTGTGTTCCTGGTGGATACAGAAAGTCTGTATGGAGCTGAGGGAGAACCTGCACTACCTCTGTAGGAGCACCACTGATGAAGATAAGCCATCAGGTAGTAAAACAGGTAAGGACAAAAAAAGACCTATCTGTTGACTGAGAAATTAGGTCAATGGAAGAAGATGTCCTTCCTTTTGGTCCTTGTATCTGTCTCTGCTTCTTTATTTTATCTTAGAAGACAAACAAAAGATAGAAAAATGGGGTTGCATGATGTGTTTAGAAATCAAATCCTAGTTGGCTACATAAGAAACCTGTGGAAGACCTGCTGAATCTTAATCTCCTATGTGCTAGTCCAGTACTTAATTTAAAAATATTGCCCATCCTGAAAATCAGGACTTGGGACTGCCCTCTCTCAGGTATAAATCAGCATGGAAATTGCCTCAGTGTTGTTTAGATGCAGCAGCTGTGGGCTCTAGTATTAGCTGGAAGTAATGAATTCATTGCTGTTTTACAGCAAACAGAATGCATTCCTTCACACTACTTTTACTTTATGATTGGTTTGCAGTTTTTCATCTATACAGGGGATGTGGATCATGTACATAAAAAGAAAATCAAAACTAAAAACAAAACAAAAAAGATGTTTGAAAAACACTGTCATCAGGTTGCTGTTTTCCATACCTGTTTTTCTGGTGGTGATCCTTTTACACCTGCATCATCACCATACTGAAAGCAAATTAATTGCCTGTTTCCTGGGTATCATTTCCTGTAATTGATTACTAGCTAAAGTAAAATTCAAAGAACTTGAATTTCTTACTTGAAGGCCAGTAAGGAACCATCTGCAAAACCACAGTTGTTTATTAATATGCACTTTATTCTGGGGCATTTTACTACCTTGTCAGATCAAACAAATCAGTATTAAGTACTGACAGATTATTTATTTAATACTATAAATATTAAATGTATAAAAATATCATGAGATAAAATCACTTATCATGCAAAGACTACTGTCACACTAGTACATTGACTCTGAACCTCAAAAACTGCGGGTGGTTTAAATGTCAGTTTTGTCATGTCTTCAGTAGCCATGTCTGTATTTTTGTTAATGCTAAAGAACAGAGACATCTGATCAGGCTGTGAACTATGGCCCTTCAGATACTTCAGCAGTCTCATTACGCCTGCAAAATTGACTGTAGCTTGCATATTTCTCTTGAGTATCGTTATGCATTGATGCTGATGCTGTGCTGGATCTGTAAATGCATGGGTAGCAGTGTGAGCAGAGAAAAAGAATATTTCTTCAGGAAAAGAGAGGAAACTGAAGACCAGATCTTCTATGATGATTGTGTGGTTTTGATCTGTGAAATTTTCATCAGACAATGAACATCACAGGCCAGACCTGCTTGAGACTTCTCAGAAGTGCTTACAGGAATAGCTATTAACTCCCTGTACTGAGGAGGTCAGATTCCTGCTTCCTCCGTGTCATTTTGCATGCTTTCCAAAGGAGAAGTGACAAATCACACTGCTGATTCCTGCTCTGGCCTTCTCAGCACTTCTCCCTGCCACAACAGTCTGCTTGCACAAGAAAAGGAACATAAAAAATGTTGATGGGAGATTTTTTTTTTTTTTTTGCTTTTTTCCTCTTTGTGATATTCAGGAAGATTGTTTCAGTTTCTCAAACAGCCTCCCTGCCAGTAATAGCAACCTCGATGAAGCCTGGTGTGGTCACTCATCGGCATCAAGCAAAAAGATTTTGGGATTGAATTTTCTGTTTAACCTGATAGTGTACGAGTCAGAACAGGATACAGATCTTCTGCCTCCAGGTTGGAGCTTCACACTCAAATTAGACAAACAAAAAAACATTATAGGGAGGCTAGGGGATACATACAGAGCATTTGGACAGGAGCTCACGCAGTTGTTGGGAAATAGAATGCCAGGTGAGGTATGCCCTGCAGTGTGGGCTGAGCACCCTGCAGGGACAGACTGCCCCACTTCTGCTGCTCAGTGTGGGCAAACTCTGCTCTCTGCTTATGAAAATAACAGAGGGGTCTACTTTCTGTCATTATCTGAAATTTGTCTTAAAGACCAAAGGCACAGCTGAACGTAGTGCTCCCTGTGAAATGCTAGCCTGGGCTTTATGAGATTTTAGTAGCCATCTTATTTTGTTTGTCCTTTTGAAGCATTGCTAATTTGGTTTGCTGCTGGCAGGGAATGTATGACAATGTACATTTTGGTTGCCTTAAGCAAGTGGAGGGATTAATATAACTTTCTGCCCTATGATTCTTTGCACTTAATTAAGAGATTTACTGATGTGCACACAAGCGTTGTGATATAAATGCATTGATCCACATTTCCTCTCACATTAAAAGTATTTCTAAATAGTTCAAGATCATAATGGTTCTTGCTTCTCAATAAGAGGAGAGAGAAGGCATTCCATTATTTTTTGAAGGAACATGCTAAAATATGCTTAATGGTATACTTCTTGAAACTTAAGGTACATAAAATTTGCAATGTCTCTTGTGTTTCTATAATTTTGGAACCCAAGGCAGTCATGATAATGGAGTGAATTATTTAAAATTCAAAGGAATAAGATCTATTAATTAATAAAATACTTTTGATCTTGGGAAGTGAAAAGTTGAAAGGATTTTTTTTTTTTACAAAAAAAGAAACATACAATACTTCTTACTCAAGGAAATGCAAGTGAAGTAAATGTTGTTTGAATTCAAATTGTCAAGTACCAACTTCATTTATTATTAATCTCTCAAGGTTATGAGATTAACATTTTTATAAATAATTGATCTGAAAAATAATCCAAACAAATTACTGGCTTGTTGACTGAATAAAATATTCCCTGTTAACCCAAAGATTATAGACTGTAAATTTTTATCTACTGAGAAAGTAATCTCTTTTGAATTACAGACCATTGTTGAATGTACTTGTCTTTAGAGGTGATCACGTTGCAAAATAAGCTAATGTGAGAATGTATACATAGATATATAGACAACCCTTAAAATATTAGCTCTGTCACAAGTAATACTCCTAAGGAAAAATATATTCCTATAGAGATAATGCTTTTCTCAGAAGTAATATGATAAGATAAAAGCAGGGCTAAACACAAGTCTGTGAAATGTGGGTTTGAGGAGCAGTGTAAGAGGAGCAACTTGAGCCCACAGGTTTGCAGCAGAGACATAAAACCAATAGCTAGCACAGAAGTCTTGTTAGGAAAAAAGATACAAGCAAGTATGAGATACCAAGGTGCCTTTTGGCTTACTCTTATTTTCATGGCTTTTTTTCTCTCTGGACACATTTGTGGTGTGGGTGGGGGAAAAAAAGGACAAAAATTCTTCAGGCAAAACCTTCATTCTGCTTATAATCTCCTGAAGTTCAACATTTTATTGTTTGAGAAGTTTTATTGCTTGAAGTCTGCACATTGTGTACAGAAAAAAAAAGGAAATTCAGTTCAAAAAAAGCTAATATATGGAACATCTGTTCTTAAAATCTCCAGAGTGAAACAAACTTCCCTTTCACAGCTGATGTCTTCCCAGCAAAGGAGACGGATACTGTTCTAGATCCGTGATTTGTGATCCCATCTCTGCCCAATCATTTGAAGCATCAAAGGATGACGACACACTCTCTGGGACAATGGCACAATCCCTTGGACAGTGGCAGAGACACCACTGTGAGTTACCTAGCTGAAAAGAGGCTGTATACAATGACAGTGCTCCGGAATATTCCTCCCACCACTAAGAATTTGCAGTGCAGAGACTGTACAAGCCTGAGATGGGTGTCAATGACGTAACTAAAATCCAGCAGGTCACTTATTTGTCACGTAGCCAGTGACAGATGCTGTCCTCCTAAAGGCTTTTTACAGACCAGAAGAAAAAATATCTGCTGCCAAACATACTTCTGATCTTCCCATATCTCTTCCTCCAGATTTTTCGGTTTTCCCCCAATCTCTTGTTCTGATCAGAGGAGGAACAATTTTGAGTCTTGAGGTGTGTGTGACATCTTTATGGCACTTCTCCAGCTAACTGTGAGAATAAGTACATGGCAACTACCTGCTTCTCTATGGTCTGCATTGATTGCTGTAATGTTTTTGGTTAGGGAAAAATCATGAGGAGTTTCTGAGAACATCCTGACTCAAAGGCCTGCCTGCGCCATTGATTTATCCACTTACCGGCTGAGTCCTCTGCATCACTCTGGTGTAGGCACAAACAGACTTGAACAGATTTAAGAGCCAACTGCCTGTCCCACCTTAGAAAGCACTAAGATATTTTTGTTTTGATGAGCAAGTTGAACAGAACAGTTTTGAAGACTATGGCTAACTCATTTGAAACCGGTCACTGCATACAGAGTAATGGTTAATAATTTTTTTGTTTAAGGGTTGTCTACTTACTGACATTTATCACAATATAGTGGCCCAAGTCACTACTTCAAGATAAAAATAGCTGGGTATCACAAATAGAGTGTGAAAGTAGTTTTTAAGATACATAGGGAAAGGCCATTTAGTATATACAAAGATCTGTAATTTTACAGGCCCTTAATAGAATCACAGAATCAGGTTGGAAAATACCTCTGAAATCATTGAGTCCAACCTACAGACTTCAGCAACATTTTAGTTTGAAATGTGCTTGTGTTAAACAAGACCAAATTTTCACACCTGGAAATGGACTCTCCAAATCATCATATTATTGGTAAATTCAAGGCAGTGAGACCAAATGGAAGTAAAACAAGGAGACATCCATGTCTGCACCCACAGTACTGTGGCATGCAGGAGCAGTGAAGCATTGGGCTTCCCAAATGCCAAAAGGGGACGACAGCTCTTACTCAGCTACAGGGAATTCTTGGATAATAAAGTAATTCTGCCAAAACTCTAAACATTCTTGTTTTCAAAAAAAGTTTTGACAAAAGATGTTTTGCCACATTTTAATTTTCAGTAATGACTGGCATGCAAGTACTTTTCTGCCAGAAATCCCCTACCCATACATTCATTGGTCTTGTCACCATTAGGATAAAGGCATACCTTCCTTCTCAATCCAATTGATAAGTCCAAAAAATGAAAATATTTATTTAGTTATGCTGAAATGCTAAGATAATACAGAGTTGCTGGTAAGGTAAGTCTGCATTTGCCCTAAGTGAGGAAAACAAAGCAAAAGAGGCAAGGTAATAATTATTACAATGGCTTTTGTTTGTGGGAACTGAGAAAAGACTTGAACTCAATGAACCACGATGAGTTTTACCTAAATTACAATGTAAGTAGAAGTTCCTGTACAAGTAGGAGGCTCAATATTATGCATACAGGTATGTATAGGTGCATGGGTGCCTGCAGACACCACGCCACAACCCCAACCATCAAAGTCTTCATATGTGGTAAATCACCTCCATGTTCTATAACCTTTTACAACTGAAAAAGTGCAAACTTCTCTCTCTTAATTTCCTTCCTCCATTATGTCTAAATATAAACCATAAGCTGTTCAGAAAGGCTACTATGTTTTCTACTGTTTTTTTCAAAGACATGAGCAAATATTCAGGACTGAAAATTAATTTTTCATGAGCTATCCCATGGTACAACTCATTCATGGAGTTGTCAGAAATTAATTCTCACAAGCCATGTGATGAAAAGTGTTTCAGTAGCAAGTACAATGAAAGAGATAGGCAAACAAATTTTCTGAAGGATGTTTCATTTAAATAGAGAAGAGGAAATTAAGGCAGAGATAGAAGGAAAAAGAAAACACTATTGAACCTGACATTACTAGCAAGACAGAATTAACAGGAAGGCAATTAAACCCAAGATACTAAAGCAAGGAAGTGATAGAAGGCTCTGAAAGCAAACATGGGACACTAACACTGTGGACTTTACCCCCCTATGATTTTGATCCCAATTACTTTCATTATATTATACCATTATTTTATTCCAGATATTTTATTTCAGTGATGTTGGCTTTGGTCCCTTCTCTGTGATTTGTAGGAGCTCCTGGTCCCATAGAAGGTACAACAGTTCTGCAAACAGCAATGCTACCACAAAGCAGCTTTGAGACCTCAATTTGTAACATTTCACTCAATATTTCTGATGTCAGCATTTTTTAAAAGACGTTTAAAATTTTGAAATGAGAAATGTTAGTAACAGTATGAGTCGCTGAAAAAATGAGCATAGAAAGGAGCTGAGCTTTAAAAGAAACATTTTATTTGGTAAAAAATAAAGGTAATAAATTATTTCAAGGCAATTTTTGGTTTGTGTTTGTACATACACAGTATACCCATAACATAGCTGCTATGTAATCCAGGAATTCCATTTTAGGAAAAAAAGGATTTACATATCAAGTAGCTTTAAATGAAACCAGCACAGTCCTTTATAATCTGTCAGTATTGAAACCAACCTGATGGAATTCCTTTCCCATACTCCCCTCTCTCCAAAATTACCTGGGAAAATCCATTCTGGGTCTTGTGTATTTGTAGCATTCCCTCATGCTTCTTTTGCATCATCTAGAGTAGTGTCTCCCAGCTTTTTTTAATCAAAGAGCAACTGATTATTATGTTTCCTGCCATGTTGGTGCACTAGCTTTCATTTTCAACTGGTAAAATGTTTAACTGGTAAAATATTCTGAATATTCACTTGCAAATTCATCTTCTGATTTTATTTGTTTCCTTTGCTGTGTGTGAAGATACCTGCAAATGCTTTTTAGTTTTGTCTCCTTGCTTTTTTAGTAATTCAAATTCACATCCATATCCTCTTTTGAAATCTTACGGATCATCCCAGATCCATACGCTCTGCTTTAAAGAAGATTGATTTAAACAATGAAATCAGAATATTTTCACACCAGCACATGTGACATTTGCAAGAAACATATCAGACATGATGTCTAAATGTGGTGTTGCCAAGGGTCAAAATTATATGTGACTCAAGCACAACAAAAGTACATAGTCAGCAATCACCCACAATACACCAGCTATGACTGCACTGAGAGTTTTAATACCAAAATATAACAAAACATGTGTGCCTGGTATGCTTGATCCTGGGATGGCATAGTTCAAAAATCTAAGCATGTTTTTAATGCCTCATTGTAATAGTTCCTCAGAGTAATATTCAAGAGCTTGGGAAGCTTTGATCAGTCTGAATTTTGAGTATACTGATTGCTAAACGAGGCAAGGACAGACATACAATAGACATGTAGGAGTCCAGTGTTTGAATGCTAATTAATTAGCTGCATTCATTTCTCAAACATAATAAAATACTGTCACTGCTGCTCAGTCTTTCAAATATTTCTTCTTAAGTTGGCATAAATTCTGTGTGTTCTGGAGAGAAAAGAAGCAATTTTTCTCCCAGCTGTATTTTCATATGGAAGCAACACTATCAAAATAAGCACGTATCATGGTCCATTCATCAGAAATGATTAGTTTTCCCTCCAACTACCTTCTGCACCTAACCATTGAATTTTTAGGTATTTTAACACATGGTGAAAGAAAGATGCTAGCCTTCACAGAAGCTTCCTCTGAAGGGATGCCAAGTAATTTTTAGCAAACCAGATTCTCCTCCAGAAATGCACGGAGATATTTTGAAAAAAACCACAAAGATATATGGAAAAAAAAAAAGTCTTTTGGAAGGAATAGGCAACTCAGGACAACCACAAGGATATTGTGATGCATTGCAGGGAGGAAATTAGAAGGGCCAAAGCCAATCTGCAACTTTGCCTAGTCACTGCCAGAAAAGACAATAAAAAAGCCTTCTATCAACACACCAGCAACCGGAACGTTGAGGAGGACCTCCATCCTTTCTTGGATATGGGGGGGAAACGTAGTCACAAAGGATGAAGAAATCACTGAGGTACTTAATGCCTTCTTTGCCTTTGCCTAGTTGTCTGGGCACCATCCTCCCCCGATTTGTAAGACAGGGATAAGTAGCAGAATGAAACCTCCATAATCCAAGGGAAAACAGTGAGATACCTGTTGCATCACTTAAACACACACGTCTTTGGGGCTGGATTGCATCTACCCAAGGGTACTGAGGGAGGTGGCAGAAGTCCTCACCGAGCCCCTTTCATTTCCCTGCTTAATTGGGAAGATCCCAGGTGACTGGAAGCTGGCAAATGTGGTGTCTATCTACAAGGACCAGAGGAGGATGCAGGAAACTACAGGCCTGTCCACTCTGATCCGGGTGTTAGGGACATCATTTCCCACAGCATTCTCCCAGAGAAACTGGATGTTCATGGCTTGGTTGGGTGCACTGTTCACTGGGCAAAAAACTACCTGTATGGTCTGTTGGTGAATGGAATCAATTCCCATTGGCAGTCAGCACAATGGTATTCCCAATGGCTCAGTGTTGGGGCAAGTCCTGCTTAGTATCTTTACTGATGATCAACATGAGGAGATCACATGGACCCTCAATCAGTTTGCAGATGACACCAAGTCAGCTGGGAGTGTTGATCTGCTGGACAGTAGGAGGGCTCTGCAGAGGGATCTGGACAGGCTGGATCAGCAATAGTGTGGCCAGCAGGACCAGGACAGTGATTGTCCCCCTGTGCTTGGCACTGGTGAGGACACACTTTGAACACTGTGTTCAGTTCTGGGCCTCTCACTACAAGAAGGACATTGAGGTGCTGCAGAGTGTCCAGAGAAGGGCAACAGAGCTGGTGAAGGGTCTGCAGCACAAGTTTTATGACTTAATCAGTCAACATCACAAAGGCGAAAGTCGAAGCCACCAGCTTTGCTTAACAGCAGAAGAGCCCTGTTCTGAGTTCTCCAAGAGCAAATGTTTTCTTCCATCCTGTTTCCAAGTACAGAAAAGCATTCTCAGAACATCCAACGTATTTGGCATCATGTGAAATATGAAAATTGTAGACCTAACTGTAACTCTTAGAACTGAAAATTATGAAAGATTTCAGACCCTATATAAAGGTACCCAGATGCCTATCTGTAAGCACCTCTCTGAAATAAGAAATGAAATGGCAAGACAGTCTTTTGAGCACTGCAGTCTCCTCTCTTGTCACTGGGGTGCTAATGGAATACATACTTGTGCAAGTGAAGACAAAATTGGAGGTACCTGCTTCAATTACCCATGCACTTCTGCAGCTTTATGTTGCTACAACTCTCCTACTTAAATGAAAACAAACTAAAAAACCCCTAAGTACTGTCCTGTGCAATAAAAGATTGATATGAGGAATAAATTACACTAAGTACCATGGTAACCTTACTAATCTCTCTGCATTACACAGTTGAAAAGCTACTTGTTGATTGTACAGCTTACCCCACATAATGCTACAAATGAAAAAAAAAATGTATTTATCATACAGCTTAGTAGAGTCAATTTAAATTTTATTTTTACATTGTCCTGAAACAAATCTTGGGTTTTTTTTTATGATGCCTTATAAACCACAGCATTTTAAAATACATTTCAGAAAGCTGAAAAATGATCAAACAGTTGTTGTCTTTGAATACTAATTTTTCACCTATGCACAAACACCTAGTGCCTGATAAGCTTTTTGTTTTTTTCTCAAGGTTTGTCACAAATATACTATCTTCATTTATTAGACAGCTGGCAACTCACTTTTTTTTTAATTTATAATCTTTCTTCACATCTAGTTCATGTTTATTAAAATGAATAAAGAGGGTAGTGCAAGGTCATTAATAAGAGAACAACCAACAATTTTGCAATTTGAGAGGCAGCAAAAGCTGTTTATTACAAGGCTGAAGAACTGAAGCAATTTATTCACTGTATATTGTAACTGTATGTAGGGGTATTTATGACACAAATTGAGTCAGCACTGTATGAGGAGCCTGCATCTCCCAGCTGCACTGCCCTCTGCTCCCCACAGTGCTCCTGAGGGCCACACCCAGCACTGCCTAACTCTGAGCAGCTTTCAGAGAACTGCCCCCAGTGTGACAGAGCTAGGGGAGTTTTATTTAATGCGGGAATGACATGACACTTCTTACGGATTTCACAACTCCCAAGCCATGTGGCCGAATGACCATCATGCATGGCAACAGGTATTACTTTACAGCCTTACAAAATTGGGACTGCACTGGGTGTGTGCAGGTTGTAAAACTTGCAAGGTGCAATGCACATTTAGGACACTTAATTTAGATGAAGTACATCTCTTTGGAAAGGCAGAAACATCAAGACAAGCTTTGGGAAAAAGAAGTTCAAAAACACAAATTCCAACTTTTTCCTCCAGAAATCTGAACACCCTTTTTCTCTGCTGATATAAGGATTTATTTTTGCCCCCTAGATTTTCCTTTTTATTTTATGGACAACTGGGTTCCCATGGAGATATGAGGTAAATCAGACAGTACTGGATAAGCATTTTCCACTAACACAGGTTCTGGAGGGAACAAATGAGCACTTGGTCCTTGCAGAACCTGTGGACCTCCACAGTGTGCTTCCCAACCTTCAAAGCTATAGCTGCAGGCAGGGCATTAAGCTGCTCTTCCCACAGTGTCATGCAGAGCCTTATCCTCCCCAGCCAGCTCTGGATCTTGTAACATTCCTAAAATAGTGATGTCAGTACATTAAGTGTCTGATCCTACTTCCCCTGAGGTCCATGGAATTCACTTCAATTAACCTCAGATCAAGCCTTAGTGCAGACTATTCCTATGTGGGAATCTCTGAGAAGAGATCTGAAAAAAAAAAAAAAAAATCTAGTTCTACAGAGATTTTTTTTGTTTTGCATTATCAATCTATGAGCAGGCTCTTCACTGAAGGCTTTTAGCCTTCTGTGCAGGTGAAAAACAGCAGTATATATCTACAAACATAGGTGACTTAGTAAATTAAACTATCTGTCTTATCAGGACTCTTTAATTAGCAATCTATTTGGAAAAAGACGGGAAAATATTTCCAAATTGCATGAGTATAGATTTCCCAAAGAATATTACAATAAGGAAAGCACTGACACCTTCTAAACCTGTCCCAAGACCCTTGTTCTCACTCTCTCATTTCCTTCCCAAATATAGCTCTGCTTACAAGTGTATGTCAGAGATCATCAGAGTACAAAGGAAAACTAAAGATCTTCCTAAAACTACCCCTACCATTTTTAGCACCAACTGCACTTCAATTCAGGTACTATCCTCGGCAAATGTCCAACTGACTACAAATTATAAAGTATTTTTAAAAGTACACTATGGCATTGCTATTGTCTGCATAGCTGGGGAAGTACATTGTGCCTATATTGAAAACATGCCTTGAGAACTAAGACACTCCTTATCTTGGATCTGAACATGTTGCCTCTGTTGGGACAGAATATTTAAATATAAACGTTTGTTTGGGAAAAATACTAACTATGGCATTTCATCAATGAACGAACGAAGTGCTCACAAAGACATTTATAAAATCTCTTGTGATCACAGGTAATGGACAGATCTAAATTTTCAGCGGAGGATTGAGATGCAAGTCTTTGTCAGTCATATAAATAATTAGCATCCCCACAATGAAACAGTTACTGCTATGATGCATGAGCCCTACTAAAGTTGCCTGAGAAAGAGCTTGAATAAAAAGCTGACACTGCTTCTCTGAAATCACTGACAGTAACTACAGTGACTTCACAGGAACCAGAGCAGGTTCTTCATGAGTAGATTTCCATTTAAAATCTATTCCCAGGGCCACAGGTAGAGAAGACAAATGAACTTCATCTAACGGGTGCACTTTTGCCTTTTTGGTATTTCCTTCTAAAGAACAATACCAAGACCTTCCTAGTGGACTCCTCCATAGAACACTGTGGGACCTTTCAGACCTAAGACTGAAGTTTTCTCCTAAAACTCTCTCCTGAAACACAAACATCTGTATAAGAATTTTAAACTCTCAGCAGTGAAATTTCAAAAAAATCTGAATTTGGAACAAAATTGTCACAGAATATCTTACAGCTAAATGGTTATGGAGTCCTTCTAAGACACAAACTTCACACCCAGGACACAGTAAAGCAGCTGAACATTCTTGCTGCACACTGCAGATGAGAAGTGGATGCCATGCTGCTGCTTAAACACATCACCACACCTGTGATGTTTTTGTAAGCACTAACCTGTAATCACCTATTGTTGAGAAATTTTTTATGATACAGAGGCTCAGATAAACCAAGCGTGTCCCTTACACTGCATTTAGGTGCCTCAATCCCTTCACTGAAGTTTAACACTTTCTACTATCACCCTTCACTGATACTTTCTTTGTCTTAGGGAAAGTGCCTAACCATTTGATGTGGGGATTTTTACAGATCTCACTTTTGGCTGCCTAATTCCTCGCAGGCTTGTAATAGTCATCCTGACATAAGGCCATTAAAGCCATAGTTGCAAAAATATCTGGCAACATTTAAAACAGACTGTTGCACGTGAAACTCACAAACTTACCTGAGAAATGGAAGTCCACAGAATTTTTTTTCTAAACACCAAATAGAAAAAATGTAATAAAAAAGCTTTTTTAACGAAGACATTACAGAATACTGGCATGCTGCACAAATGTAATTAACCCACTGAAATTTAAACTAGTTGTAGGTTATGTTCAAGGCACCTTTTTTATAAATAGTTTTTTAAAGTTCATTCTACATTCACCCTAGTTTAACCATGTAAACAAATCCGTGAATACTCAGATTAAGGTCACTTTCAAATCTGTATGCTAAATACTTCAGAAAAATATCAGAATTACACAGAAAATTCAATAAAGTAAGATAGATCCATCTGCTGCCCAAATAGTTCAGTAGATGCTATGGGGAAAATTATTAACCTAAAAGAAGTTTCCAAAAATTAAACGTAAGTAACATGCCATGCATTAACATTTGTGTTTATAATTTGAAAGTGTACATAAATGCTGAAAAAATGCAATTTACTATTCCTAGTGCTATCCTATTTTTGAAGGGCCAATATTTGAAAAGAGTATTATCTAAGTTTAAAAACATCCACCATCTTTTTTACCCCATGTTTATTAATCTTACAATATGCTAGAATGTATTTTCTTCACAAGGAAAATGTATAAAATTATTCTTACAGTATCAACACTATAAACAACTTCCTTGAGACATCTTCTGGACACAGAATTTCTGTAAAGATTTAAGTATAACAATTTTAAAATAATTATTTTTAAAAATATGTACATTCATTCCAATGTCCTAGAACCAAGAGGAAATCCAAGTAAGCTCTACAGAATTTAGCCACGAGTCTTTGTCCAGTTATGATTATGTCCAGTTTTGCCAGTCTTGCTGTATTTCAATATAATCAACAAAATTATAATGTTACTTGTTTTTGTGTAAGAAGTTCCCAAACTTCTGCATAAATCCCCTCAGCTTGTTTTCATTAGGCTGCAATGGGTGGTAGACAGCTGAGTTGTAGCTGACCATGTGATTATTCCTGCCGTAATTATTCCCTAAGGTCTTGCTTTTGATATCTGATGGATGTGAACTGCTGTTGGCTGCATTTCCTGCAGGTTGGCTGGCATTTTCCATCTTACAGAACGGCTCAAAGCGACTATAAACACGCCTTTCACTCAAACGAGACCTCAGCTCTTCCTGGTGCTTTGAGCTTGCCAGCTGTGCTGTCATTGAACTTGCTCTTTGGAGAGCAGAAACAGGAGCACTTTCGGAGGTAGCATTTGTGGAGTTTTCCTTTGCATCTTGATACTGAATCTGTTCTGTATTAAATCTTGGAGTAGATGGATCTCCTGCAGTTTCTATGAACTTACTTTCAAGGGGACACAAGAGAGGACACTTTTTACTGGTCTCATCAGATGGAGGTTTTGGAGATTTTGGTGACTTCGGAGACTTTGGAGACTTTGTTGGACTCCCGGTGACATCTTCTTTACTTCTGTTCAAACTACCTTGAGAATTTGATGACGAATTTCTTTTTCTTCTTGGGGAAGAATCTGTCTTATTTTCAGAAATCTTTGGTTTTTGATTCTCATCTTCAGAAACCAATGTGTCAGAACTACTACACATTCTGTAAAAGGCAGGACCTTTGTTTTTTGACAAGTTTTCCTTCTTGTCTGGTGTGAGATTAAGAAGTGATCGCAGTTTCTGGGATCCTTTTTTCAGAAAACTTGGAGAATTCTTACTTTCTTTCTTTGAGGCGCAATCCTTACTAGACTCCTCCCTGCTAGTTTCAGTGAGAGCTGCCATGGAGACTGCCTTGCTAGCAGTCGGGCTCTTTAGCTCTCCTTTCAGGTCCTTTTCCTCCTGTGGCGAGTGGCTGGTCACACTATGCAAACTTTTAGCACTCTTCAGCATGTCTTCTGGAAGTTTTGGACTAACTGGCTGCTTAAGTCTATGCCTAGTCAATGTGCTGTAAACATAATTGGATGCATGTTTGTTGGTACCAGAATCCAATATGGACTTGGAATTAAACATGGGAAAACTTCTCCTTTTGAGCATATTTTCATTTTGAAGGTTCTTCAAATTTTCTGCATGTTTGTCTGTACACAGTGTTGTGTACAAATACAGTGATGAGTCACCAGCTGCATTTGAATTTACACTAGGTTTTGTGTCATCTGCAATCTGAATTCTTTGGGCTTTTGGTGCATCTGATTTGAGAGGAAACTTTGTGCTAAGCTCCTCTGAATTATTATCTGTTCCATTTACCACACTTGGAGCGTGGTTAGATGTGCCTTTAGGTGTTGCACTTCCCTCTGACCCAATTATAGTTGAATTTGAAGAACTTGCACAGCTGCTTACTTCCTGCTGTTCAGGTAAAGTTGGTTGAAACACCAGTGATGATCGCAAGCGAGAATGAGAGTACAGTGCATGAGCTTTAATATTTTCAGCTGTGTCATAGCTATCATATCTGTCACCCAAGGCTGACCCATTTGACTCTACTGGATAATCTGACTGATCATTCAAATAGGATTTTATTCTCCAGTTACGCAGGAATGATTTTGTTGTGTGCTCAAGGGTTGGCATCCTCTGCTGCAGATGGCGGATATGATTATCTGTCCCATTAAAAGACCTCCGTACAATTGAATTTCTCTCCGCAAGATTTACCTTTGGTCGTGAGAACTGATCAGCAAAACTTTGCTGGGGAATATTGCAGTTATTTGCATATCCTCCTCGTAATGATGACACGATACTAAGGCTATCAGAAGCCATTTTCCAGGTATTTGGTAGATTGTTTGCTCTGTTAATAGCTCTGTTGAGCAATAGGTAAGGTGTCCTTTCTGGCTTTTCCCCAGCATAACTATGTCTCTTCCAGTGCTCATTTTTTTCACTAGGTTGATACTGTTGGATTGGATTTTGAACATTAAAACCTGGATTAAATGGTTGCTTATTATAGGCTTGATTTCTCAAGCCATATTTATCTATTTCATTTACTGCATATCTTCCACGAGATTTCCAAACAGGATCTATCTTGAGAGCATTGTCTTGCCTACCAAAAAGGTTTCTTTGGCTAGAAACTGAAGCCAAGGAAGACACTGAATGTTGGTATGTATCATTCTCCCACAGCGTCTTGCGACTGTTTACCCGCACCAATTCTGGGGCAAATGAGCTAGGAACAGAAGAACGGGCATACAGTGTCCTGAACTCTTCATCAAAGCATTCAACAAGCTGTCCTGTGATAACTTGAACCATACTGAGGTTGGTTTTTTCAAATGACCACATAAAGCTGAAAGAAGAACAAATTACCATTAGATACAGTTATTTTGAGCTAAAATATTATGCTAGTCTTTCTTGATAAGAAAGCTTTTACACAAACATTGGGTTTGTATAAATACCTTCTAAATAAATAAGTCTAGGGTATGATTCATGTAATTTGGACTCAGAAGGTCTAATCTAACACCAGTTAAATTCAGATGGAGATTTTCCACTGATTACAAGTGGGAGTAGGAGTGAGTCTATGACTACCCTTATAAAAAGTATTCTATAAAAGGATTCACACGTGTAGAACACTAAAGTACAAATACTTAATAGAAAAAAACCCACTTTTACAAAGTCTATGGCAGGACTATCCTGTAACCACTGTATTAACTCTTCAGTCAGAGAATGTTACCGTGTGATTATGTTGTGAAAAAAATATATTTGAATTAACATACAGGACTGCTTCAGCAATTTTGAATGTACTTCATTCTAAACATTTTCAAAAAGATGCATCTCAGAATTTGAAAAAAGTTTACATTTTCTAATATGCTCACTGCATTGAATATGAAAACTTCTTTTAATCGAAATGATAACACTTTGACAATTCTTTTTCTCTTTCCTGCTGTAAAAGATAGAACACATGCTCAAAGCTAAGGAGCTGCAATTAATTTACAGTGACAAAATGAGATAAAATAATGTACATTATGGATGCTGCAACAAGACTACTATAATGGAGTGAAAACCATACAATTTTTAGGATACAACAAAAAAAATATTTGTTTTGAAATCCTATTTTCATGAAAAAAGTAAAAAATAAATGAATTTATTTATCTGCATTTTTCTTCTGTATGTTAGAAAATAGGCTAGTTTTGTTCACAAAAAATAGCTTACTGAGTAAGGGTTTTTTTGCTGGTTTTGTATTTTTCAGGAAATTAGAGTGTACCAAGATTAAATCAAAACAGGCTGCATAAGTTTTTTTTCCCTATTAATTCTCACCATTAAGAATAAAATATAATATTTGAAAAAAGCCCTGAACTTTAAATAGAGTTCCGTGACAGAGTTCAGAAAGACTTGTTTTTCCTGTTACCAATCATTAGATTCTTTTTCAAAGAAGACAGAATTTCTACAGAAATTGATGATTCCAGCCCCTGTGGTGCAAGGTGTTCAAGCAGTGTTGTTTTTCAAATTGGAAAGAGAAAACCTATCCATTCTCACAGTCTATGACACTGTGTGTAGATGTCAAAGCATGCAGGCTCTCCCTGCAGTCTCTTACCCTGAGTCATTTATGAACTTGTCACTTACCTCACTACCATTTATACACATCAGTCTGAACTTAGGGCTAGCTGAGTCTTGGAGGAAATAAAAGGTCAGATTTTCAAAAGCTTACAGTGGTGGAAATCTATGAAAGGCAGTGCTGTGGATCTGGCACTCAGGCACTATGCTGGCAGAAACTAACTCACTTGGGCAAAGAAGAGAAGTGTAGCATGAAAGAAGGAAAATATTTAATAATGTGTGAGTTAAGACTGTCTCTGCTTTAACTTAGGTTTTTTCCAGCTCTGCAAGGTTGTAAGTTCTTCCAGCCTATTTTGCACACACACACTGGAAACAAAAAGGAAAACAGAATACAGAAACTCAGCCAAACATAGAGAGAGACATGGGCAATTTTGAATTTGACCATCCTATACTAGACAACCACAGAATCAGTCTCTAATGTTAGCTTTAGAAGGCTATTGCATGGAGAAACTATCCAAGATTCCTTATGAAATGATTTTGACTTTTTCTTTTTTCTGGACTGAATGTTAAACAAGAGTAACTCAAACATCGTAAGACAAATCTTAAGGATTTTCTTCTTTTTAGCAACTCTCAAGATGTAGCCAAAACCTATTTCCTTTAATTCTTATTTGTGAAATATGAACAGAGGATCTCTTAGGCTATTCAGCAAAAAGTATCTATTAAATCTTGTTAAATTACAGAAAACATACTCAAATTTACCCATGTGATTTCATAGAAGAATTTTGAAAAATACAAATTTACTACAGCAGCAGTACTCAGATGACAGGTTTGCTACAAACACTTCAGTGATTGATCTTACCTGTAAGAACCATATATGACTTTCTTACAGTCAACAAGAATAAATTTTTGTTCCATTTTTCCATAGAATTTTGCTCCTGTTTTAGAATAGTAATCTTGTCCTTTCACTGTCCGCACCCTCATATTCTGAAAAAACAATCAAAAGACTTTACTTCGTCTACTATAGTCCATGTTTAGCATCCAGGGAGCTAAAATTCAGAGGAACAGTAGGAGAAACATATTATTGCATATTACTAAATTCTGCAGAAAATGAAATGCTGATCAAACTTATGGCTGAAGCCACAGAAAACAAAATTCCACTTCTCCATAGCAACCACTTCAAGAAAGAGGTTCTTGCAGAAGATATCTTCAACAAGCAAAAGCGTTTTGTACTGCAAAAAAAATTCTTCCATCAGCTGATGCACATGTTGATATGATTTCCAAGTATTTCAGCTAATCATAGAGAACACTTAAAAGAGCCAGGATCACTTTTATTTTAATTGAACAAGGATTTTGTGTCTACAAATACATATCCCCTACTCTGAGATGACCCACTGAATAATACCACTTGGTGCCAGAATCCCTTGCAGTTTTACCACCAATAAAATTTATCTATCAGCTTTGCACCATGAGATCCACCACATTTTTAAATTCAGAGACACTAACACAACATGCATAGGTAGCATGAACTCAATGCAGCAGTTAATTTTGAATTCTATTAATTAAGCTTTATGTTTTATTCATGCAAACTCAGAAAATGACACTTGGGAAATTTTCCACACCAGCTTTAAAAATGTGGCCAATTTTTATCCCAGACTATAGATGAAACAGATTCAGTTAAGTCAGCATCTTGTCATTTTTCTCTCTCTACTGTCACTCGGTTTTTTATGCTTATAGAAATAGAACATTTGAAAGAAGTTTTTACTACACCCTATAGACTGTACTAAAAATAATTTTCAAAAAGTTCTTATGAGAATGTAGAAAAAAAGGAGCGTTTAAAAGAAATTATTACACAAAAGGTGCTTATTTATAGAAAAACTAAAATCTATTTTCAGTGCAAACCAACCTACAAGCATTTACCTCATGTAACTATGAGACACAAAATCCTTCACAATACATATACGTAGCTTGGAATGTAACTGTGAATGAGCACAATATTTACTGTAGTTTCTAGTCTTGGAATAATTTTTCTTAGCAATGCTAATTTTTCCAGTGGGAGTAAAATCCATACTTTACCATTGAAGAATTTAGCAAGAATCTACACAATTATTACATACTCTGTACACATGGAAATGGTGGGATGTAATACCTGTGAATAGACAGGAATGTTATGCTTCACAGGACTGCTACAAGGGCAGGCTGCAGATAACAGCAGATGTGCTCTGTAAAGGTCAGCTGTAGGTGGAAGGGCTGTTCATGAAGCAAATGGAAAAGACTGCACATGGTAAATCCAGCAAAATCAGAAGGACTAAATAAATAGGATAGGATAGGATAGGATAGGATAGGATAGGATAGGATAGGATAGGATAGGATAGGATAGGATAGGATAGGAT